>OY293829.1:1802825-2110318 GCA_958507055.1 Crioceris asparagi
GACTTTTCACAAACTTGTTACCCTTAAATAATAGGAAATAATTAGTGAATATGACTCAAATGAGAAATAGCAGAGGTTACTGCTACCTTCTCCTTTTCAACGATAGCTTCATCGTACATATTCTCATTACATTCATCAGTTAACTCAGAATCTTCCTCATAATCATCATCTAGCCTTTCCAATTCTGCGTCTGCATCAAATTTTTCCCATTTTGAGTAATCGGTTGAACCTATTTTATTATCGATTTTTTTGTGGGCTCCTTTTTTCTCAACTTTTCTCACTTTGTTGGTAGGTGCGGGTTTCTAGAACAACCTTTGTTTACTACATTCTACATTATTGTTTTTTGAGGTTAGAGCTACATTTACCTGATTTTGAGAATTATTGATTGATTTTTCTTTGCGCTTCATTTCTTCGCCCCAATTCTTCAGATCGCTGGAAAAATCTTGGAGATCCGAAGCATTCTCTCTCAAAACTTTCTGCAGAAGTACTGGATTAACGCTCATGTTTTTGTTTGATACCTCTATTTTTCCAATTTCTGCTTTCTTTTCCAGAACGACTGATGGCTGACAAGTGACAGATTAAACTGAACTAGAAATAGGAAAATTGACACTTGACACTTACAGGCACACTGATTGGCATAACCAAAAGAATTAAAAATTCATTTGAGTTTCAGGAATAAAAAAAACAGATATGATCCCATGAGTTCAAAATGAATAGAATAAAATTAGTGATAGTAGTAGTCATTCTTTTATATACTTCAAAATTATCGTTTTCAAATTACATATAATTAGAGACAACAAATGGTAGTCTCTGATATAATATTTGGCATAGAAATTTCTGTCTATGAATTTCTGTCCCATGTTCAATCAAAACCACAGAAATATTTCAAAACCAATTAAAACAAGTGGCTGGCAATCTGTCAAATCGAATTTGATTAAAAATAAATAAACAGCTGATCTCATATTGGACAGTTTGAAATATGATTAAGGTATTCCATTTTATAAAGATACAACCGATACATCTTGTAAGACAATAGAATGTAGTTGTTTTTAAAATCAACCATTTTGGATTTCTATAAAGCAATAAATATTAGTGAAGACCCACAAACTACAAACATGTCCTTCAATCAGTGGAAGTTATTGAACAATCTGAAGGATACAATTTCTAAAATTACAAATGACAAATCTATACAGAACACATTTCCAAAGGACATGCTACAAATAATCCAGAAATTACCACCAGCTTTATATAACAATAATATAGTGAAGTTTTTTGAAACAACTCCAGCAAAATCTACCTCAGGTTCGAATAAAAATAAGGAATTATCATATGTACCAGCAGTATTGAATAAAATTGGTATTGTCAAAGAACAGTCTGAGAAGGATATACCGAAATGGAAAAAGAACGTAGCAGTATCAGAGGTGGAAAGTTGTTCCTAATATTCTTAGGTATAATTTATTAGAGTTTGATGTTTTAGGACTGCATAGCTTCGAGAACCGAACAAATTTTACAATCTATAGAACTGGCCACTTCTCAAGAACAATTTCTTACATCGACAGAACAGCTCTTGCTTCATATTAAAAATTATCCTCAAGTTAGAAACAAGGCAGTCAAGGTATATCTAATAAATAAATAATTAACCAAAACAAATTAAATACATAGGTATAATCTGTATTTGAAGTTGGGTGCTATTCGAACACTTTTGCGAGTCAGATCGCAAACTAGTCATTCAGCACTATTGGGAGCTCTCCGAGAATCTTTAGCTATACTAGGGTATGCAGACCCCGTCCCGAATAAAGGTATAAGAATCCTTGCCATGGATGGAGGTGGTATCAGGGGTCTGCTGGTTCTAGAAATGTTAAAAAAATTAGAAGAACTTACTGGTAAAAGAGTCTACGAACTATTTGACTTTTTCTGTGGCGTTTCTACAGGTGCAATTTTATCATTTTCTATCGGTTAGTATTCCATATTATTTGGAATTTAATTGGATATTCTACCAGTAGTGTCTTCGCCAGGTGTACATCAGCGGTCATTGGAGGATATTTCAAGAATTTATGAAAATATTAGCAAGGAAGTTTTCAAGCAGTCATCTTGGAGAGGGACTGGGAGTTTGGTGTGGAGCCATTCTTATTACGACACAGCCATTTGGGAGAAAAAATTGCAGGAACATCTTGGAAGACACTCGCTAATTAGCACTGCAAATAATCCTCAATGTCCAAAAGTGATTATTATATTAATTTATAATAATATTATACATATACCTCCTGTTTAAATATTCTTCCAGTTATGTGCCATATCGGCAGTGGTTAACCAGTCTCGATTATCTGCCTTTGTGTTTCGAAATTATTCGCTGCCTTGGAAATTTCAGTCGCAATATGTCGGTTGTTATGACAGCGAACTATGGCAGGCTGCAAGAGCTTCAGCTGCTGCTCCGACATACTTTGAAGAATTTAAACTTGGAAAACTTTTGCACCAGGTAAATACCGATCCTGCAGTTGAGTCTCAAAAAGTGTTCATCGTACAACCTTGGGAATTGTTGTTTTTCCCAATAATCTTGGCAATGAATCCTTTTTTTTTCTCAATTATAGGATGGTGGAATTCTTGTTAACAATCCAACAGCAATAGCTTTGCACGAGGCCAAGTTAATATGGCCAAATACGCCCATTCAGTGTGTTGTCTCTTTTGGTACAGGCCGCATAATTCCATCGCCAGTTGAGAGCTCCAAAGCATTGGAGAATAATAATAATAATAACATTAGTGGCGATAATGTTTCAACTAATACATCGTGGACAAACAAATTCTTCACCATTTTGGACAGTGCTACTGACACAGAAGGTAGGATTTATTGTTTTTATCATAATATTCAGTTTTCCCAAAGATGGTTCTTTCGTTTTCCGACATATTTTACACATGGGAAAAAGACCTAGGTATATTCTTATATAAGAGTGCGGATATAGTTCGCAGGCTTCCGTCACTAGTTTCAACGCGGCGCAAGCGACTGGGGAAAAATCGAAAAAATCGTGTGTATACCATTTTACAAAATTTACAGAATACTATAGTTGTCATCTCTTGGTAAAAATACGAGTAATTTATTTGTAATATCCAAATTAACAAATCGCATAATGAAGATAAAATTTTAAATCAAACATAAACTGCGGCTCAATTTCTAATTTTGTTTTAAAATATTTATTTGAATTCTTCGTTTGTTTAATTTTCGTGTGCACAGTTGGAACTTTATATTCCTACGAATTTGTTCAGTTTGTTATATTAATATGTTTATCATAAAATATAAGTTATGAATTTCAAACTTTGTTTGTGTTGATAAATTTCGAAGTTTGTTTCAAAATGTCACTTCTATTAAAAACTTTCGATAATATTGGTTTGCACATTTGTAAGTTTAAATTAAATCTCTGTCGATTTATTGAGTTTGTTTCATTAAAATGTTTTTGATTATTTTTAGTGAATTTTAAAGTTTGTCTGAAAAATGAAACAAACGTTTCAATTTAGTGCGGTGAACTATGGAACTAGCTGCTATTATTAAAATGTTTGTTTTGTTTTTCAAAAAAAACTTTAAAATTCAACAAAAATAAAATAATCTGTTTTCAGAAAGACATGTTAATGAAACTAGATAAAGGTGCATGTTGCAAAGTGCAGATGATTTTTTAATTGTATAAAAGATCTGTGTACAACGTTTTAATCAATATTAACGAATTAGTATTAATAGTGTTTTTGTTCTAGCGGTACATATAATGTTGAACGACTTGTTGCCCGACAATATCTATTATCGATTTAATCCATATTTAACGGAAATGGTGAGCATGGTTGAAACCGATTCGAAAAAGCTGGAGCAACTGCGTAGGGATGCTATAATGTATTTGAGAAGGAACGAAGATAAATTTCAGGAAGCAGCCAAAGCTCTGACAGCGCCAAAAGGCCCCATTCAGAAGGCTTACGATTATATAAAGGTGCAAAAAGAAATGCTTGGGGTGTAAATAAAATATTTTGGGCTAGAGTTTTTATATTTGGTTGAAAAAAAATGTTTTCCCCAATATGGAACCCAATGTAATGGTATCACGTCTCGTGATAGATACATCTAACTGCTCCGAAGGTTTTTTTTGACGTTGTCAGATTGACAGGTAACCTTAATTTTAATCATAGTCTATGATTTTTAATAAAATTGGGTTAGTTTCTGGAAATTTGACAGTCTCAAAAAGCCCCTTTATGGCACTTCGATACCAGCACTACGCCAGCCGATGAAATCTCGTATATTGAAAAACTTTTGATACTAATCGATGTATTTTTAATTGCATTTTCCAAAAATATAAATATTTCAAACTGCATATACCACCGTTTTTGAAATAATCGTGATCAAAGTTGTGAAAGTTGAGAGGTTATGATATCTTCAAAACTGACCACTCCGGATGATTAAAAACTAAACTTAAAATTGCCAAATCCTTAGAATTTCCATTTAATGACTTAGAAATTAATTTATCTTATTCTTCACGTCATCTGCGCTATTTTACTTCCTATGCTATGCTACTATGCTCTCAAAATATTGACTTTTGAGATTTGAGAGCATAGCATAGCATGGGACGTAAAATAGCGCAGATGATGTGAAGAATAAGATAAAGATAAATGTGGTTTATTAATTTCTAAGTCAATCAGTGGAAATACTAAGGGTTTGGCAATTAAGTTTGTAAAATTTGGCAATTTTAAATATAGTTTTTGATCATCCAGATTGGTCAGATTCATAGATATCATAAACTCAACTTTCACAACTTTGATCGCGATTATTTTAAAAACGGTTGTATATATGCGGTTTGAAATATTTATATTTTTGGAAAATGCAATTAAAAATACACCGATTGGTATCCAGAATTTCTCAATATACGAGAGTTCATCGGCTGGCGTACGTAGTGCTGGTCAGTTTATCACCAGATGTTTTAGCATTCTTTTAGGTTAGTATCATACAGCTCCAGTATTATGGATGTTAATTTAACAGAATTTCCATGATATTAGAATAAGTGAGTATATCTTATCACATTAATATTATCTTTATGATATTCGACAGACTGTTCAAAATTATTAAAGAATTGTATTTCATAATTGTTTTTGTAAAATTTTCAGTACACGTTAGTGGATAATCTCAATCTCCGTATAGGTAGGTACATAGTATTTATTTATGTAGTGATATTTCAATACACAGGTGATAATAGTTTTTATAGTTTATTTTAATGTAGTTTTGACTTTGTCTTTTCAAAATTATTTGATGTGATGCTTTGAAAAATAATCAAAATCATTTAGTTGAATTATTGTTTTATTCGGTATGTTGCAATGATGAAATTGATACATTAACAAAATTAAATCTATTTCATTTAATTATATAGTTAAATTTAAGATTCTCAGCGATTTTAAAAAAAAAATTTCTCAGGTCTCAGTATTCAAATGAATTACGAAAAAATATTGTTTTTCCGTGACGGGAAAAAAGTTTGACATTTTATCTCTGTTGATAGGTGACAAAGTATCACTTTCTACTCCACGGGAAAAAAGTGAGTACTTTTTTTCCCGTGTAGATATATATACAAACAAATATCAATCAAAACACAGAATTAAACTGACAGATATTTGATTACTTTGAAGGTTTCCTTGGCAACGCATGTCTAATTGTCGCCTACCACTTTAAAACTTAAAATTTTACTTCAATAATCTTCACTTCCACAATATATTTATTGTAATATTTTTTCAATACTAAATCATCGTTTTTCCCGTCACAGAAAAAAATTGTGTATTATACTCGTGTATAATAAATAACTATTTATTTGTTTTCAATTTTAAATAATGTTCTATTTATTTTGGCTTTGAAAATCTCGATATATATATATATATATATATATATATATATATATATATATATATATATATATATATATATATATATATCTACTTAATATGGAATAAATTTATCGATATATAAATCGGATTTTATTTCCCGTCAGAGTAGTTGTATTATTATTTAGCACTGAACAACTTTCCTTTCCTTAGGTGTTTGTCATTATGTATTTGTTTTAAAAAAATCCTTTTTGATGGCTTCAATTCGTCGAATTTTTTTTAGATAAACCAGAGAGAACATGTTATTTTTATTTTACCTTCTGTGTGAGGTAAACTAAAAAAGTACATTTAACAGTTATTCAGGATCAAAAACATATAAAGATAAAGTAGGCGTATTACTGAACAATCAAATAAAGCATAAGTATGGTGTTTCATATGTTAGAAATGACTATCTAGGCTAGGTATTATAATTACATCTCACCAAGTCTAGCTTCAACAGGTAGGTACTTTTGCACAAAAAGTAGACGTTTACAAATGTACTCCCCGGAACTTTGTTTATCCGGTATAGGTTTTGAACCACATACCGAATAGCCAACACGATCTTGAAATACTTCAAATTTCTGTTAATACGAATCGTTTGTGACGCGTTTGTTTTTTTATGACTCAATATTTAATGGGTTATTAGTTTGTTAAATAATGAAAACGTTTTTGAATCTCTATTTTAGAAAAATATAAATTGATTTCAAAATTTGTAGGTTCAGGCAACTAACTATACATCACTGTTAAATCTTTATGTATAAAAGCGAAATACTGATTAATCACGAAATCTTAGAAACTACAAGTGCTAGAATTCTTAAATTTTGCTGGGTTTGTATGAAAGCTGTTTTCGTTGAATGTAAATAACATGAACATAATAAACACAATAAATATGAAATCAGTATAATAATGTTTTTCAAACACGCTAATATAAAATGATTTATTTTGTTCATAAAGGTTTGCAATATTGAAAATATATGAAATAATAAGCCATCTTGGTTTTCAAAATATTATTTTAATAGACTATTTAGTTGAAGCTGCCATTAACAATTATTACAGACATTGAAATAAAATTACAATATAATATTTTACATGTGCTTAAGTTCTACAGTTGTTGCCCAACCAAACACATGATAACAATAATCGAAATGATGAAAATATTTTTTTTTCAGGCACATAGCTGTATATAATATAAATATATCCGCAGTTTTTGTAAAAGTATTTTTATCTTTTGTATAATTCCTGTTAAGCGTTATTAGATCTATAGATCTATTTATAAAAATATCTATATCTTTTTTCTTCAGTAGCAAAAATATACAGTTTTAGATATACTGTAAAGTTTCAGAAAAGTTTTTTTTTCTATTTCTAGGCACCGGGTTGAGTGAAAGTACAATGACAACTTCTAAAAATTTACAATACTGATATTGGAATGTCATTAAAAATTCTGGGAAAGAAAAATGTGTAATCGTCACTTTTTTTTAGAAATAAGACACAACACATTACAAGCAGTTTTGACTTTTGAGGAGTATATTTCGCATATCACATTTTTCTTTCTCAATCTAGAAATTATAAATACTTAAAATTAATAAAAATAATCTCAACAAAAGTAAATAATAAATAATTTTAAATATAAATATATCAGAATGATAAATGAAATTAAATAAAAAAATGGAAAAATGTTGAATTATTTTCCAGATCCAGCCATAACAAAATAATTCAATATTCAGAAATATATATATATATATATATATATATATATATATATATATATATATGAGCGGAATAAATTAAAGTTAACCAACTGATATATTTATCGACGGTAAAATCTAATACTTTCATCAATATAATGTGTTTCATTAAGATTTTCAAAACGAGCTTATTTCAAAAATAATTTCATGTTTAAAATTATCAAAATTTGATGGATGACTTAAAAGATAATATTTTTGAAATTGGAATACTTCTATCTAATAGACTAATAATGCATTAAGTTTATTGGAATAAACTGTCGCAGAAAAAGTGAAAAATAAATATGGACCAGTAAAAGCAGCGAGATGTTTTAAAATGGGGATTGGGAGGATAGGGGCTATATATAGGTATTCACAAATTCTGTCAGAGAATAATAATATAACCTAAAAATTATTTAATACATAATCGCCTAATGGTGATTTGTTAATCGACTAGAATCATAGGACAATGGGCGATCGGGGGATTGCAAAACGTTCACTTCGACACGTAATCAATCATTTTTTGCAGTTTCGGCCAATCTTCCACCATTAGCAAGCTCTCGACGCACCCTTTGAAGAATTTGGTTGAGAAACACTGAGACCTGGAGAAAACAAAAATATTTTTTTAATAATTACTCTGCAATAAAATGGTCAAATGATTTCTTAGAATTTTGTCGAACGAACATAAATTTACATAAAAGGGCAAACAAAACCTCTATGCTAAAAGTCGAAAACACAAATGTGGTAATAAAATCTTTTGTGACTAAAAATCTAAATTGATTTAAATTTTTTTTAGGTTCAGGCAACCAACTCTACATCAGTGCTAAATCATCAATAAATATAATTTGTGTATGGAACGTCACAATAATACAAAATAATATTAATTCTGTTGGTGCTGGTACTTTTGAAGTTGGTGTCAAAAGTCTTATATCCAACTACAGTTGACGTTCCATACACAAACTATATTTATTGTCGATTTAACACTGACGTATTATTAGTTGCCTGAACCTATGAAATCAATTTAGATTTTTCTAAAACAATAGAGTCACAAACTATTTCCTAGTATATTTGTGTTTCACAAACGATTTCTCATAAATTGGGTAAGAAATAGAGAATGTAAGGTCTATTTTCAAAACTTGTTGGCTAATCGGTGTTAGTTATTTAACAATTTAATAACCCATCAAATATTAAGTCACAAAAAAAACAAACGCGTCACAAACGTTCACGAACTATATATATATATCAACTGAAATTTAAAAATTTAAATTTTTCAAATTTGTGTTGTTTATATTTATAAAATACTATGATGATAAGGAGCATAGTTCTTTGAGTAAATCTATATTCGTTGGTTTGGTATTGTTGAAGGAAATGGCTCATACGTATCATGATTCCACAGATGTCATTATGTTTTTCGTCAGCTGAATAAATAATAGGTAGGTGGTATATGAGCCGTTTCTCAAATTTTCATGCAATAAGTTAGATACAAGAATTATTATGGGTGATTATATTAATCAATGGATATTTAGTTGAGACAATATAAGAAAATAACTTTCTTAAAAGTTAATTGACAAGGATACATTGATCGTTTTCAACAAATATCTTAAATAGTGTATACAAAAGTTATTTTTTTCTCAAATTCTCTCAACATAAAGTGTTAAATTATACATTCCATGTTAGTAGAGGATGCTGCAAAAAATCCAATTATTATTAAAACCTTGCTTCAAAATTCTTTCAAAACGAAGAAAGATTCGAGACAAAAAGTATCCGGCAAAAATGGTAAAAATCCGAACCTTCAAAATACAATATAAAATGTCTCCAATTTCACAAAAATATTCAATCCAGGTCAATATTCCCTCAAAAATTTGTCGGAGTTGATCCAGGATAAAATGTGATCAAAATTGTCAAAAGCAGTTTAAATAAAAAATGCTAAATAAATAATAATAAGCAAAGAGTATACATTTTTGATGTTCACAAAATAAAAAGTTTAAAAAGAAAAAATAAAGAAGCCCAGGTAGTATAGTTTTAAGCATTTAATTAATAAAGGTTACAAAAAACGTAGGATTGGGATAAAGTTTGACTAGGAATTAATTCTAGAGAGAAAAATAATTAGAACTTAAAAAGTAAAAGGTTAGTTTCATTAGCGGGTTAATAAAATAAATAAAAAAATGCGTGCAAGAAATAAAGTGTACCTAGAGCCCTGGATCGGCCCCGTGTAATTGTTTTATCATTTCCTTGATTTCCTGTTCCTTTTCTTCGAGCTGCAATGTTTCGACACAACCTTTGAAGATAGTCGTTGTAAAACAGTTTTTCCTGGAAGAAATCGTTGATCAAGTATACTTATACGATAGAAAATAAACATCATTCATTGGACAAAATTTCTGTTTGTCTATTCTCGGTTGATAAAATATTTATTATAGTGATAAATAATAGGGCAAGTTCTATCTGAGTTTGATGTAGTTGCGAATAATTCTGGTATTATCTAGTGATATTGTCGGTCGGCCCACAAAAGATACATAATGGGTGTGTACGGATTATCTGTTAAATCAGCGAACTGTCGACGGCAACAATTAATAGTCTCACATAATAAATGAATCCTTAAAATATGCCCCTTATGCTGAACGATTGTTTAACATCTTATAAATTCAACACAAACAACAATAACTGCACTATATAAATGTTTATATCTGTTGATAATATTTGTGATTATTTTTCATACTCTGATCAGGTATGTCCATGCCACGATCTTACTAAAATGATCATGGTCCATGCCATTGTCATTG
The DNA here is from genome assembly GCA_958507055.1 of Crioceris asparagi. Lineage (NCBI taxonomy): Eukaryota > Metazoa > Arthropoda > Insecta > Coleoptera > Chrysomelidae > Crioceris > Crioceris asparagi. Next base: position 1,813,195 of record OY293829.1, read on the forward strand.
CTGCATTGTTGAATGACGTCACATTTTAGGTTATGTCGGCCAACCGTATCCAAACAACGGAATAGGTGCTCTTGAAATTTTATTGTTTTTTTATTGAGAAATTGAGATTTTAAGCAATTTGACGTATGTATTATCAATAAACCATTAAGAAAAATGTTTTGTTTTTATCGATATTCACCTGAAAGGAGGATAAGCTTTGCTTTTTAGGAATATGTAGAACAATTTTTCTTAAAAGATTCAAACGAACTAAAACATAGAATACCTAGATGAATTGTCCGGAAATTATCAGTTCACTTCAGTCATTGACAAATTTTATTAATGTAGGTACCTATGTAAAGTTCAAAAATATTTGGATGGATCTAGATATAGACTTTAAAAAGGTACTTGATACGACAAGGTTTGTGCATTTCTTTCAGTGTAGATCAATAAAATATTTCAGCTTCAAAAAGTGACAGCAGGTGATGTTTCAATTTCAGATGATTCAAGATTCAAGTAAAGACATATTCCAACATGACATGGCACACTTTGAATGAGATTCCTTTGGATCGCTTGATATAATATATAATTATAGACTGACCGACAAAAAAACTTTTTCTGCATTTAATGTAGACTTTAATTCCCTATATTTTCTGTATAAATAGAGATATTTACATAAATCAAAAAAGTTAATGTCAAGTAAAAATCATTCCACAGTTCTGTTCCGAAATTTCCTCATAATTGTTCCATGCAATTGATACAGAGTGTTACAAAGTTTTCGTAAAAATCCGATGTAATTGTAACATCCCGTATATGGTCAATAATAACTAAAAAGGACTAACTGTACAGAATTCTTCATGAATCATCTCTTAAATCAAATAAAGCATCATGTGAATTGGACTTCTATATTCAATTGCATTTTTTGTAGAGTTTCGGTGGCCGGTTTTTTTGCCGTGCCGGTCAGTGTATAAAGGGCATTATAAGTTGTAACAACTCTTTCGGAATAATTTTCAACGAATTGCAGTTACGAAGATGGATATAATATATTATTATATTTAGCACCAAATTGTCCAGATGTCACGTTTGTTGCACGAAATACCACTTACATGAATGAAAATAAAATGAATAATAGAATTACACTACACCACAGTGATATCCTATAACATAGCAGCAAGGTCGAATACGAGAAACATTTCGTGTTCGGTTATGTATACAAGACATAATATACATATACAGGGTGTTTCATAGTATATGCGCAGGACTTGAGGATGTGATAGCTCGTCCAAAAATATTCAAAAAAGTTTATATTAACTCGAATTAACTTGAAAAAAAAATCGTTTATAGTATAGAAAACAGCTTTGGTAAGAATTTTCCACTTATAATAAGCTAAGTTTATTAAGTCATAATTGGTGAAGATTTTGAAGGGGTAGTGGTTGTTTTTCTCTCCAATTTCTATGCCAATGGAAAAAGTACGGTTTTGAGGCAACCCTTTGAACCGCCAATGTTTTCTACACAAAAAAGTTACTTTTGGTCGTGAGCTCTAAAGTCGACCGTTTTCGAGAAAAATCAACTTTTATGTTGAAAAAACACGTTCAATTTTAGCTTTTCTTACTTGTTCTAAAGTTTACATATATTTTGTTTGATTAATAAATACAAAAATTGTATTTCAAAAAATTTACCGTGTTTTTTCAACATAAAAGTTGATTTTTCTCAAAAACGGTTATCTTTAGAGCTCACGACCAACAGTACCTTTTTTGTGTAGAAAATATTGACAGCTCAAATGGGCGCCTCAAAACCGTACTTTTTACATTGGCGTAGAAATTGGGGATAAAAACAACCACTACTCCTTCAAAATCTTCACCAATTATGATTTAACAAACTTTTTTTTCTGGCTCAAAACTTAGCTTACTATGAGTGGAAAATGCTTACAAAAGCTGTTTTCTGTTCTATAAACGGTTCCGGAGATATTCACAAAAAACGATTTTTTTTTTCAATTTCAACACCCTATAACTCGAGAATGGTGCATTTTAGAGGGTAAGTTAATATAAACATTTTTTCATATTTTTGGACAAGTTATCACATCCTCAAGTCCTGCGCATATATTATGAAACACCCTGTATATGTAGGGTACATTCATGAAACCAATATCTGTGCATTTGCTTCTCAACATTATTTGCAATAACACATAACCAGAACATCAGCCTGTGTTTATGTCATGTAAAAAGATGACGAGAATAATTCCACTTAGAAAGATCTACATGTCTAATAAAATACACATAACAAGGTATTATTATAAGAGAACGGGCGACGGACGTGTTTGTACCCAAATAAGTTGGCAAATTTCCGGAACCATGAAGGAGTTCGAGCAGCTCGGGTCAGCGAATTCTATAATAACGACAGAAAACCGCACGTAGAAAAAAGAATAATATCTCGCTTCTGGGTTTGGTAGCGATTTCTCTGAAAATGAAGCTACCGGAAATTTAGCAGCGTCATATACCTAAGAAGAATTTGAAAGAAAAAACCCATCAATACCAGAGATTCTCATAACATATGCAACGATTCTGGAGCAACATAGAATATTATAGACACAATTTAATCGTAGGACGATTTCTAATTTCAGTATAATTAAAAAAATATAACTTTTGAGAATTCCACAATTTCCTCGAATTTTCGTCGATACTTTTTAGAAAAAAAATCCTACATCTACTTAGTGTGGAGCACAACAATTTCTAATCGGTGGAAGTACCTTAAATGAGGCGGGCAAAATCATTGTTTATGCCTAACAAATCTTTCTCACCTGCAGAGGGAATGAATGGACGGCTCCCTGAACAAATTGTAGCAATCCTCGCAGATGCGATCCAGCGTGGCGAAGATGCGTTTGTCGTAGACGCCTTTGCATTGCAGATCGAAGAAGGAGCGTTTGTGGAGGCGGCGTGATGGCGGCACCTGGGCAGCCAGGAGACTTGAGTAGACGGCCGCCACATTGTCGGTGTCTTCGTTGAGGGCAGGCGATGAGGGAGCAGCGGCCGTCTCGGCAACGAGGAACAGCAGAAGCGCCGTGACGCACGCCGCCGCCGCTGCCACTGTCGTCACCGCAGCCGTAGCCGATGGACCGCCAACGGTTCGTCGCACCGCTCTTTGGGATCGTTGATTCATCTGAAATTAATTTGATTATCAAAATCTTATACTCTACATCGAAGAATTTTGTGTCAAATTAGAGGAAGAATATGGTAATACTAAGATATAAGCGCAGGCATGCCCCAGGGCAATGTGTTGGGACCTATACTAGATTTATTATTTGTAATACTCTTGAATATTTGAACCTGTTTGTGTGTAATTTCAGAACAAATATAAGTATAATAGGACCTTCACATTTTTTTATTATAAGTGACTTAAAACGCCTTAGAAATCCCACCTGTAAATTTCACCAAATGGGGTAGTAAATAGTTGCCACATTTATACATAAGCATGGCTTATCTATATTTATTTTGTTTATGTTATTGTTCATCATTACTGGCGATTTATTTCTCTAATAATGATTTATGTGATTTTGAAATTAATTAACGGTCAGATTGGAAGAGGAGACATGAGAACTGGTCCCATATTCCTAAGAACTCAAATTAAAAATCTCCTTCCCTCCAAAAATCGCCTCAGAAGGGAGTGGAGGAGGCAATTTTTCTCGAACATCGAAAATCTGAGACGGCAGAATTAAGAAGATATCCGCAAACGTTTAAGTTAAAAATTTTTAAAGCGAGTTACGGGTTTCGAGTTACAGCGATGTTAAAATCTCAAATATGTGGGTATTTTCGCTATATGGAGGGGACAGTTTCTTTCGAAAATTTAAAATCTGAGGAAACCAAATTAAACACCAGATCATTTGCAGTAACATTTATATTGTACATTTTTTCCATAGTTACGAGTTTTGAGTTACAGGTATATAAATTTGTATATTTGATCTCTTTAATACGTGATTAAACATCATGTGTCAGGATTTCAATAATGAAGTACGAACATACGGAATTACTTCGATTTGGATTTATAAATAAAATACCAACCAAATATATTGAAAAAATAAATCTACATTATACTGTTTTCAAAATAAATTGTTTTAACTCATCAGCTTATTGATTTTTGAAGAATGAAGAATGAAGTAAGAGTTTAATTATATGTTATGTTTTGCCATATAAATTGCTAGGCGTAGGTGGGGATGACGTTTTTTCGGTTTATTCAAGAAAATTCCATTGGAAATGCTACAATTTCTATTTTTATGGAATGTGTACATTCCACAATTTCCAATTATCATAATGAGAACATTCCAAACGGTTTTCGTATACGACTAGGAATACTTCAATAATATCTACGAATACTTTCAATAATAATAATAATAGAACAGGAGCTGGACGACAAAATTACAGAACGCTTTTCCAGAATATGCAAGATTGCTGCGCTATAAGTATAGTAAAATCGCAGAATATAAGTTAACATTCAACAAATTTGGTAGCTATTGTAATAGGTACTCGAAAATGTGAATTAAATATTTTTTACAGAAAAATAGGACCTGTTTTTAATAGTTGATGCCCTGAAAAAAACGAAATAATATAAATTTTATTGGTGCTGGTAGGTACTTTTGAAGTTTGTGCCAAAAGACTTTTTCTATCCTACTTGTATAACTAGACAACTCAAAAATTGGAATCTGGTCTACCGATATTGATGAAAATTCATATGTATGGGTTCTAGAGTGTATTGAATCGATTGATTGTATTTACATTCACAAGAAAAATCGTTTTCAGCAATTAATATTCTCATTTTACGAATTCTACAAGTTATATCTGAGATTTGGTATCTCCCCGATAATATCATACGGAGAAATAGTCCCATGGTTAAGCTTCCGGTTATTAATCTAGAGTTCCTCGGTTCGAATTCTGATCACCTTTGAGTTTTTTTTAACAAAACCCATTTTTTAAATAAAAGATGTTAATATGAGTTTCTAATAATTTAATCGGAAATATTCAATGAAAATTTGTACATATCTGATATATTGCGACCCTTAAGGTACACATTAGCTACTTCAAGGAAGGGTTAGCAGATTTTGGTAAAAATAAGCAAAAATGGATTTTCGGAGTCGCGAAATCGATTGACGATACTTTCATATTTAATATGTGTGACCCTCGAGGTCCACACTAGCTATTTCAAGAATGGCTCCGCATATAAAACTTTCAGTATGTATAGTGTTTGGGGGTGGAGAAGTCGATTGGTGATACAGCTGAGTTTTGGTATATTTATCATTCATATTACACATTCATTATTATTTCGAAATCTATAACTTACGAATATGTGAACAATAAAAGCAGTATTTACCGATCGCAATACATTTTAACCAGAAATATAAACATTTTTTAATAAGTTTAAATATCCTTAGTAACTTGTATAGACCCATCTTAAATCTTGTATTACCCGAGCAAAGCTCGGTCTCCAGATATTTATAATTTAGAAATCACACAAAAGATTTTATTGTACCAATTTACAGTTATTTCTTCAGAGGTTTTTTCTACACAGCACAGGCAATAATTACCTACGGTTTCAAAATGATCGAAAGAATGCAATAGAACTGAAGTTTTTCCACATCCACAAAAACATAAACTAATAAAGACACTGTTGCCGATAACACAGTCGAAACTTAACTACAAAATGATACTTCGATATAAGATGATCATAGAAATAATTCTGTAATGGCTCTTAAAATAGACTTATCGTGCCATTGCGAAAGTAACTATAATAATGATCTCAGCTTAATAATTAATAATGTAATCAATGTAATAATTTGAATTGTCAATCAAACCCAAAATATTATTATAAGAAGTTATTATAATTATTATTATTTGACGTAAGTGACGTCTTATCGCCTAGTTGAACTTTTTTTTTTCGTCAACTGAGCTCTGAGAAATTCTGCGATGTAAATATTATATAAAAGGAGATTATTTAGAAATAAAAAAAATATTTCAAAATAATTAGGTTAGGTTAGGTTAAATTGGAAAATCGAATAAGCTTTGCTGATGATAAACTTATAACCTTTTGAAAACATTTCATCTTTCTTTCTTTTTTCTTTTGTCATAGGAGCACTTGGATGAAACATTCTGACTGCATATAAGAAAAAAAAAAAGAAAATAATGTTTTATCATATTTTTATGTTTGTTGTGTTTACGTCACGAATGTCATTCAAATGAGGACCGACAAGAATAATTCAAAGTCCATATTGGCCTTTCGATACTGTCCAATCAGAGAAAAGATTATTAATAAATGATCTTATAAACAGATAATATATTGTGTTATATTGAGCGTGCATTCCATTGTTGTTGTCTATTAAATGTTTAAAAGAATTTGTCCAACACCAATCGTAAAATAGAGCATTTTGAAAATCTGAATTAATTTTTTTAATGGAAGATAGCTTTTCTGTTTATCACAGCAAATCATAAACTAAAAACTTCATAGCTATAGAATATTACATATTTTTCTGATAAGAAAATCATCAGTGTCTACGAATAAGTTCCATTGTCAGTTATATTCGAATTACGCCCTGTTACTTAATTATTTCTTATAACAAAACATAGTTAAATAAATGGTTACTGGTTTGAAAGAAATTGCCAATGATGTCTTAACGGTTTTAACTTAAATTTAACTAAAACGGTCTTTAACATAACCAAGTAAATGACAATGTAATATGTAAGCCGCTCTCTTTTTTTTTGGTTTGTGCGCGCCTTTTATATCGTAATCGTACTCTGATTTTGATGATTTTTGATTCATTTGAAAGAGAAGGCTTGAGAAATGGTCCTAAAAACGGAAATCCGAAACCTCCGAAGGGGTTGGAAGGCGCAAATTTTCTCTAAAATCGAAAATTCGGGATGGTATAATTCAAGATAGGACAATATCCGGAAACGTTTAAATTGAAAATTTACAATTATTATTATATTCTGTGATTTTAAAATATGGCGGTAAGAATCATGAGCTCTATTAATGCTGCTGTAACTCGAATACAAAATCAGTTTATATACATACATGAAAAAGCAAACAAACTGACGAATTGTTCTGGCGAAGTCGCTCAGAACATCGATAATTGTGTTATTGACAAAGAAGTTATCAGAAATAGAATAGAACATTTTTTTGATGCGCTGTTAAATTTTTTCATAGAATAAAAAAAGTGGAATCTATAAAATTGATAATAGTTGATGGATTTGATGTAATTCAATTAGACTGTAAATGTAGGAATTCAGTGGCATAGAATCTTAAAAATCACGAGGGATATTTTTGTAAAATATTAATATATTAGTTCCAAAAATGAGTTATTACATACTAATGAAGTGTTTGTAAAATTAGCGGATATCAATCTAATCATTAAAAGTACAAAATTTAGTGTGCCAAGGCCGATATATAGCGTACACTTTTAGAAAAAATTGCCGAAATAAAAATAATGATCGCGAACTGTCAGTTGAGATCAATGTATTAGATGTTCACTGTCGCAATTTTCAAGGTTTCGTTTTAGATAAATTACTTCGGATTGGTTCAATACCGAGTTTAATATTTGACTAATAGATCTCACAATAATCTTGTCTTTTTATTAAGACAATTCCAAATTTTACAGCGTGTTCTTATGTGATCCATAAGCAAATCAAAAAAAAATATCGAACTACTGAATTAATTATTTAAAGAATAAATATTTTTTAACAAAACATTATTAGTTGGTGCACTGAAAAATAAAAAATAATATTAATTCTATTGGTACTGGTAATTTTGAAGTTGTGCAGTTGCAGTTAGTTTGAATTAGAAACCCCTTAAAAGGGATTGATACAATATGAGAAATAATTAATTTAGTTAAAAAGTTTATCAAACATGAATGACAATCTCAGCGTACATCTGCATAGGTGTAGGTATATATGTCTGTCTATTTCCTCGAAATGCTATGAAATAATGAATATTATATAGTAGTAGTACTAGATTATATAGAATATAGTAGCAAATTTTCTCGAAAATCGAAAATCTGAGGTGGTATAATTAAAGGTACGACAATATCCGGAAACGTTTAAATTGAACATTTTTACGTATTTCCGCAGCGATGTTTTGAGATCTCATTAATAACAACTACAGGCAAAGAATATACGTGAATAATACGATATGTTTTTACAATATTTATTGGTATTAGTGTACGTTCAACTATTTTTGTGACTAATGTTACACTCAAAAGTGTGAAATAAATATTTTTTACGAAAAATTCCACCGACTCCATTAGTTGGTGCACTGAAAAATACAAAATAAAATTAATTCTATTGGTTCTCGTACTTATGAAGTTTTTAAATTAAAAATGCACAACTTCAAAATTACCAGTACTAATACAATCGATATTATATTGTATTTTTTATTGCAACTAATAACGTCGGTCCATTTTTTTGTAAAAAATATTTATTGTCAGTTATTATAGATTCTGCGTTCAGTTTTCTCCTGGATTAATACGTATTTGGTATAATAAAAGCGAGAATAACGACTTTAAAGCGCGAATAAAAATCTTTGACATCGGCTGTTTGAGAAAAGTCGCACGATAAAAATCCATAAAAGCATAACTAACTGATATTATATATGAATTGTTGAACAATAAACCTACTTTCATTGCGACAGTGAATGTATATTATATACACATATATATGGAACATATATACAGTGTGTCCCAAATCTGAGCCAAGTATATTGATATCTTGATAAATATTTGACCTAGCTTAAATGGGGCAAAGTTATTCCAAATTTATTTAGAAACTCTATCTCTGCTCCAAACCAAAAGTGCTTTTTGACCGACTTCAAAAAAGGAGAATCTTTGCTTTTTTATTATTTTTCGTTATGGCTGTTCGCGCGTTTTGCGTTGTAGTTTGTTGTTGTAGTGCGTTTTGTAGCCATGCATTCGGTTCGATTCCGGCTAAGACGTGAAGAAACAACACGGTGGCGATCTCGTGGAAAGCACTGGCAATCTACCACGAGTAATAGTGCCCTAGTAAAGCCACTCAATTAGTGTCATTTTCTGTTATTATGTTAAAAACATTTGTGCTTGAAAAGAAATTGAATGTCTAAGTAAATTTTGAAATATCTTTATATTATACTAGTTTATCTAGATTTGGAACATGGGACACACCGTATATATACATGTAAGGAAGGTTGAAAAAGAAAACGGTACGAAAGTCCAAGATATGTGAGTGTACATGAATGACTGAGAATCGTCGTAATACGATGGATTTTATAACGACGTATATTTACATATGTATATAAATAAAATGTTTTATTTCACTTTTTTTTAGTATGGGCAATTAGAGGTTACCAACACTGAGTGCAGTGCACATTATAATTATTAAAAAGATATCCGACAGAGATCAAGAAAAGTACCCAAGCAACAGGTGTTTCGATTCTTCGCGCTTTACCGACTTCAACGTTGGTTATTTTTAGCACTGAGGCGAGTAAATCGTCATGACTTTCTGAATACACTGCTTGTGATTATCACAAAAAAAAATCATTCAAGGATTATTGTTATAGCAACGACAGTCATGTTTGAAAACTAATTTGAAAGCACAACAGTTTGATGTGTGATGAGTATAATAAAGACTGAAAGGAAAATTTAATAAGAACACTGAACATAATAGAATCCAGAATTGGAAAGCTTGTCAAAAAGTTGACTCCTGAAAAAGAGTAGTATGGGAATCTAGATATGTTGAGGAAGTTAAACACGCAATTGAACGTGGAAAGATTACAAGAAAGAGAAATCGAAAAATAAACTGTTTCGACTCTAGAAAATCACTTAAAGTTGTAAAGATTACCTTGAATTTTAGATGGAACACAAGAAAAAATCAGTCCCATGATGGGTCAGTGCATAGAATTTAGAAACAATTTGTCTGTCAGATTTTTGTGTCCTGGCTGTGGATTAGGGATAGATAGGTCCTTTTGTATTCCAAGTCCTTGTTTTTTGAAAGATTACAGTTATTGGTTGTAATGTTCAGTCCCTAATATCATTTATTTTATATCCTAATAAGACTATAGGTATCCATACAATTGTTATGTGGAGCAGTGTATGTATTTGATTACTTTGCCAACTATTTATAGTAAATATAAGTAAACTCGACTGGAAAAGACAACGAAACGAAAGCAAGGCCATAACGTAATCTTTATTAACTTCAATTTTCTTATAAATAAATACGTGCCGCAATTCGCGATTGTATTTCTCTTTTTTTTTCTTTCTTTTTTTTTTTTCGTTTGCTTATTCTCTCGATGTTTATCCTTGTCTCAGCTCCAGGCGAAATGCATGCGATGTGAGGTCCGGTCAGGTGGTTGGTCAGCGAGTCAGCGCAGGATCGCTAAAAATTTCCGGAATAAAACCGATTATTAACATTCGCAGGACGGAGTAAGAACTTGATGGTTATACACTACTTATAGGGTGAACAGAATAATATGAATGATGATACCTTTACTGTACAGGTTGTTTGAATATCGTATACAAATATCCTGAAACGTTTTTATTTTGTATTATGTTTGGTCGCATTTCAAGATAGGTACATAAAGTTTCCGGAAGAAAGTTATTGTAATGGATTCGATTTTTTCGGATTTTGAAACACCTTCGTAATAAACAGTTTCTCGAGTTCCTAGTATTTCGAGACCATATAATTTCGTGTATTCGTATAAATCGTGTGAAATTTTCGGTATCGAGATTTTTACAAATGTTGACGTTTCAGAGTTTTCTAAGTCCAATAAACATATTTTCCGTCATTGGTCTGTCTGTCTGTCCGTCTGTCTTTCTGTCTGTGACAGCATTAGCTCGGGAACGGATCGGTATATTTTGTTGCTTTCTTTTTTATTTTGTTCGGTATCAATATCACTCGCAGATGGCACTGAATGAAAATCCTGTATACACTGGGTGTTGAGCTATAGCCAAAAAACACGTGATTTGCTCAAGACGGTAGCGCGAAAACGGCTTTAAGGATTTTCATTAAACTTGCCTAAAGTATTCTTCTGAGAGCCCTTAACCATCCACACACAGCGCCATCTCTGAGAAAAAGCACAAAAAAAGTTATGCTTGAATAAAAATCCGTATTTTCCACATGTTTTTTTTTACTTTACTACCGCTATTATCGTCGCTATTTATGGGAAGTATTGTAATAGTGTAAAATAAATATTATCATTTTGAATGCTTAATCTTTGTACCTTATTTTCTTGTTGCAAAGATTTTCTCACAAAAACAGATAAATTTCTCTGGCATTCTAGACAATTACGAATACAATTTTTTCACATTTATTTTGACAAGGTTATCTTAACGTTGATTCAATTTTTCATCAGCATATCATTTGGCTTTCGTAGCATCTGCTTTGGCCCAATGTTAGATCAGCATTCAAGTAATCTTTTGATTTTTACTCGAATTATCGAAAGATAAACAGGTTGGTCTTACTTTGTCTGTTGGTTCACTTCAATAACAATGAAATACGAAAATTTTGTTTTTGAAAGAGCTCAGTGAATGCTGAAAATTATTGTACAGGAAATTATTAACGCATTGTAGATTTTACGTCTGGCGGCTTAATACCAGCACTTTATCCAGTTCTGAACCAATCTTAACCAACGCGGTTGGTTGGTCGAGTGCGGCGTAACAAGAAGTTGGGAACGACTGGCTCCATAAGATTCCACAATGCATTCTCATATACAAACAAGTTAGTACTTACGGAAATCACATTTGTTTATGAATATTTCATCAACAACAATATCATAGGGATTTCAGAAAGTGTTTCCATTTTCTAATTTATAAGTTTATTCACATTTGAGATTCAACCAGATAATATATTCGATATTTGAATAAATTAGCAAAGAAACTGCAGTAAAGAAATATTATGCGAATGAATCATATTAGAATAAATATGTATATTATATTACATGAAACGTGATCCTGTTGAATAGGATATACATATATATATATACATTTATATTCACGGATCAGAGATACAATTATTGATAAAAAGTCATTAATAATCCTAATGTGCAATTAACATGTCAAGAGTTTACAAAAACATACATATAACGTTTGTTGAAGCATTCAATTTAATATATATTAACATAAAATACGATCAATAAATTATGTCGCCTAATATATTATATGGATTTATTTGTAGGAAGTTGGGTAAAGGGTGTCTGCGTTAAGAAATTATATTTTTCTTATTTATGAGTTTATTAAACGATTTACGTTCATTGTTTCTTTGTTTTAGTATTGATATGCTGTTTTTTTATATATAACTACTAGCTGTTTTACCCGGCACTTCCTTGGCAAACACTTTCATAGATGGTGCTACGAAAACATAAAGTCATTTAAAGTGTTGTGTATGGAGTCCTTCTATGAGACCTACTCGCACGTAGAACCAGTCCGAACACCAACCCAGATCAAGCCACAGATATGCATCAAAAGAGAACAGTATGATAATTTTTCCTACATAGGTATGTCTTAAAGATTTTCCGGTATGGAACCCACCACCTTTAAATTCCAGTCGAACTGACAAAACAGTCCAGTGACATACTACACACAAATATATACCAAAAAACCCACAAAAATTCAGCCATAGAGCTCAGAGATACTTCTTTGGGAATTACAGATATGGAACCCTCTACCTAGGAGGACCAGACGCACATAAAATATAGCCTATGTCACCCTCGCAAATATGGAAAATTCAATAAAAAAAATATCGAAATCGGATAAGTAGTTTTCGAGATCTTTGTGGTCATACGAAAAGTATATATACTTAGATATAAGTTGTACCTATATAGTTCTTATAGCCAGAGCAGGCAAATATTGCGCAGAACCCCAAGTGGCGATGATTCATGTATAAAAAGAGATCGAAAGTATCGTGTCCGTGTACGTATATCCTTCATTCATGTACGTTTAGAGATGTTTTTGATGGACTTCCAAAAAAGGAGCAGGTATACACTTCAGTTATATGTGTTTTTTTGACGAATTCATTTTATATTTCTTTCCCTTGGGGGGGGTGCGAATTTCTGATCAACTTGCCTACTCTGTTTTATATCTCTATACTTAAAAGTTTGCAATGGGACACTATTCATTTCTTTTCAAAACAATCGGTGACAATGTTATATTTTATAGCGGTCTACGTTGGTATTCTTGCAGTATACCATGAGAATTTACAACATCTAATATTTTTGCCGAAAAGCCAACGGACTTTCAATTTCAAATTCGGGTGTTAATGTTTCTAGATGAGCCTTTTCGAGTCAGCAATAAATAGATCGGTGCTTTCAAATAATAATAGTACATTGTTATGTATAGAATAATAATGTAACATCAATCATCATACGTGATTAATAGAGAATTGTTGTGTAGATATTGTAGCCTATATGAACGAGTTAATCCAGACATTTGTAAATGACCTAGTATGTCTCCGACATAATTTTCGATAGTAATTGTTGTGATATTATTGAATGTAGTTTCAAGTCTTTGTAGCTTTTATCGGTAGCTAGGAATCTCAAGTTAAACAACCGAGCATTCTTTTGGAGTAACGCATCAGAGGGTCTTCTTTCTTGAAGGAATATTCTGGATCCATACTTACGAATTTGCGAAAATTTTCATATCCAGATAAATCTTTCATATCATATGAGAAGATTCTCTTAACCCATTAATTAATAGAATAGATCAGTCAGTCTCCCCGGTTCATAGATTAAATAAGAAATTGAATAGTGAGTACGGCCTTCGCTCAGCTTAAAATGCTGACAATTAATTGCTTGGGATGTTGAAAGGTTCCATCATCTCCATATCCTCGTGATGGAAACCATCACGTGCACCCTCTCCGCTTATTAGAGAGCAGCATCAGGTTGGTTGGTGGTCTGTTGTCGGATGAAGTCATAATTTTGTGCTTTTTACTCTCTTCTAAACCACCACACAGTCAAGAGAGATCGTTGCTTAACGAGCCGCACCGCCGCCTTTCAGCAAGCTCATCCTTCCCAACACAACCATCAACTACTACCATACAACAATAAGCAGAAAAAAATCGCGACGGCGTTGACCAAGAAAGAGATCAACAGACGCGGAACGCACACGATCCAATGACGTGACGTATCGTCGTCTTCTTCGCACAGCTCTTCTCTTCGTTTTCTACTTATTGTATGTGTGTTTCAGTCGTTGTCTCTTCATCGTGTAGACCTCCGCCGCCGATGTGGTGATGCTTCTTCTCGGTAATCCCGCCAGCCCATCTGCCGCTGGGCTGAGGAGGACGCACACACTTCGGTGGGCGAATCATCTGATCGACGGAAGAGACATTGTGGCCACACATTTGCGGCAAGCACACACAGGGTGATCAGCAAAACACGTACATCTAGCGTGGCCGCGATCTAAACGCTGGCTGATGTCGATGATCAACGAAGTAAAGCAGCGCAGAGTGAGGCGATAGGTTGGACGAGTGACCAGTGATGAGCAGAATGCGCTTTCGTCGAATCCCTTGGCAATGGGAAACCATTGAGAGTTTACTTCCCTAGAACAGCTACACTGGAAGAGTATGTCTTAAGATTTATCTTGAGACAAATCGTTGGTTACGCCGAATCCACTTTAAACTAACTGTAGGTCCCCTTGTCTTTCAAGGTAGAGAAGTCGCCTACGCTCGAATATTGAGAGTACCTAATACGGCGTGTTTACATGATTCAAGTTTTTCTTGCGCAAATACTTGAACAACGTGAACAATGTTTCAAGGACTTGCTCAAGTGGTTATCCATATCCATTTTTCAATAGGGTTACGGTTTTCGAGTTAAAGCAATGTTAAAATCTCAAATATATGTATTTTCGCTAGGTAGAGGGGACAATTTCATTCAAAAATTGAAAATCTGAGGCAACTACAAGAAAGAGCAGATTATTTGTAGCAACACTTATCATTAACATATTTTCCTTAGAGTTACGGTTTCTAAGTTACAGCGGTGGTAAAATGGTAAAATCTAAAATAGGTACTAATTCGTATTTCCGCCGCGATCTTTTGAGATCTCTAAATAATAATAAGTACAAGCAAAGCATATACGTGGGTAATAGGATAAGATGTACTATCTTCTTTGGTATTAGTGACCGTTCTAAGATATTTCAATGTAAAAAATTTACATCGATAATTCTAGTTTCTGGGAAAAACTGCTCAGATACAAAGGTGATAGATTAGCATTAACAATATTTTCGATGTTTCGATTTTCTAATTTTTGACCGACTTCCCAAAAGGAGGAGGTATACAATTTGATTGTGTGCATTTTTTTTTTTTTTTTTTTTTTTTTTTGGTTTGTGCGCGCCTTTCATATAGTAAACGTACTCCGATTTTGATGATTTTTGATTCATTTGAAAGAGGAGGCTTGAGAAATGGTCCCATATTCATAAAAACGGGAATCCGACATCTCGTTCCCTCCGAAAACCGCCCCCGAAGGGGGTGGAGGGGGCAAATTTTGTCGAAAATTGAAAATCTGCGTTGATATAATTACAGATAGGACAATATCCGGAAACGTTTAAATGGAACATTTTTTCAAAGGAGTAACGGTTTTCGACATAGAGACATTTTAAACTCTCAAATATACCTATTTTCGCTATGTGGAGAGGGCGATTTCTGTCGAAAATTGAAAATCTGTTTGCAGTACATGAAAGACATAATTATTTGTAGCAACATTTTTACTGAACATTTTCCCCTTAGAGTTACGGTTTTCGAGTAAAATCGGTGTTAAAATGGTAACAACTAAAATATTCAAGCGTATTTCCGCAGCGATGTACTGAGATCTCAATAATAACAACTACAAGCAAGGAATATACGTGGGTAATAGAATAAGTACTATCTTCATTGGTATTAGTGAACGTTCAACGATTTTCGTGACTAATGTTACACTCAAAAGTGTGAAATAAATATTTTTTACAAAAAATTGGACCGACTTTATTAGTTGGTGCACTGAAAAGTATAAAATAATATTAATTCTATTGGGGCTGGTACTTGTGAAGTTGGTGCCAAAAGTTACCAATCTACCTGCAACTGCACAACTTCAAAAGTAACAGCACCAATAGAATTAATATTATTTTATACTTTTCAGTGCACCAACTAATAAAGTCGGTCCAATTTTTTGTAAAAAATATTTTTGTTGAATAATAATAGTGCATTTGCTGTTTCATTCGTCACTTTGAAAGCATCATATGAGGAATGTCTTCAAACCAAACCGTTCAGTATTGACAATAAATTGAAATACCTACCATATAAATGAAAAATTAATTATCCAAAAAAAATGATGTGATTATTTTGAAAAGAACCTGCGAGACTAAATATTTCCATCGAAATATAAGTGTTTACTTGCACGAATGTAATTAGTAATTCTAATTTTGGAAGATTCAGTCATTTTTCCATTTCTACATATGCTTCTTTATTATTCAACGTATGAGTATGAGGTACCTATCTCATGGTTTTCGGTTAATAAGATTGAATTCATTAAATTAAAAATGATCTTAACTCTACGGATCTTGGAACGTGCAAATAGGTTTATCAAACTTAAAATTGGATCCAACAACGGAATCTGGATGATGTAATGACATACCTAGATTTCCACATTTTTTGATCGACATTAAGAAGGATATAAATTGATGTTGCATCTTATTTGAGAATAATAAGACGTTTCAAAAGGATAAATAAATAAATACATCTAAATCTACCAAGAAGGTTACCATTGGCTTTTATCACATCAGAGCTCATTTAAAGCAGGTGATTCGATCATGTTCACTATATTTATCATAAATTAGATTTCACTGGGTAATCTTCTATTAGAAATAAACATTTTTGTACTCACTGACTACGCCAAATTTTTCAATTAAACACTACGTACACTATAATAACGGATAGTTTAAAATAGTATATTCCACGTGTAAAGCAATAAAACACGTGTCAACTGTAAGCGTTTTCTTTGAATGAAAAGACTACAAAACATGGGTCATCATTCTATATACAATAAAGTACGGGGAACGGTATCACCAGCACAGGGTTGTCGTCATTGGATGTGTCTTGGTATAATAAATATTGTTGTGATAACAGCTTTGCCACTTGTTTAACCAAGCGACAAAAGCAGGTAAAAAAAAACAGTTTGTTTGTGTATATATCGTATTAGTTTGACGAGCCTCCAGTGAGTGGTCCCGTTCCCTTTTTTTTTTCTTGTTGGAACTACAGACGCAACAATTTTTCAATGCAATTTTAAAGAGCTACTTGTCAAGCTTATGCACAATATATGGAGTAACTGAAGTTAAGTTAGTGACACATTTTTGACCGACAAACCCGAACGGTTGAGGTATAAAGTCCAGACTGATTATTTTTTTGTTTGATTGACTATTGAGAATTGGTGGAATGAATAAAATCTACATTCAACATGCCCTTCACTGAATTTCTTCCAAAGAGGGAAGGGAAGGGGCAATAAATTCGACAATTTTCCAAAAAATTACAGGTTTCTGTGAGCAGTGGGAAAGTCTGACATATGTGTATTGCCGCGATGCTCTGAAATCAATAAATAAGAGCAACATATAATCTTCTTTGGTGAATTATGGAATGATTCTGATTTCACTCAAAAGTGTGAAATAAATATTTTTTGCAAAAAATAAGTTGGTGAACTGAAAAATACAAAATAATGTAATTCAATTGGTTCTGATACTTTTGAAGTTGGTGTCAAAAGTTTTCAATCTAACTACAACTGCACAACTTTAAAATTACCATTACCATAGAATTAATATTATTTTGTAAACATTTTACCAACCAACAATACTTGTTATGCTCAGGCTAGATAGTCTAAGCTGATACGCAAATATTTACCTACCTACTTATTGAACTTGTTTGTGACACTTTCAACTTTTGGTAAATTCCTGGAGTTTGCTCTTATAAACCCAGCTTCCATTTTATTATAAAATACAATTAATTTCGTATCGAAATAACGTTTAGCCCCTCTCACAAGTATAACCTCAAACAAGTTGTTATCATAAGTTATAAGGAGGCAATATGTGATAGACATGAGTGACGTGTGGTTATTCTATAACAAAATTATCTATCATGGAATCAAAAGACTTCAAAAATAATTATATCGCATGTTGTTTATTGTATTGAACAGACTAGGGATCTTATTGGATTGACAGTACTGGACAGCGGGACCGATCTACATCTATAGATTCATTGCCACAAGAAAACGCCAAATGTCCATTATCTCCAACATTACAATGATCAGAGAAACACAAATGAAATCTTTTCAAGAACCAAATCAATATGTTAAAGAGTCTTATCTTACTTTTTGACCGACTTCCCAAAAGGAGGAGGTATACAATTCGATTGTGTGCATTTTTTTTTTTTTTTTTTTTTTTTGGTTTGTGCGCGCCTTTCATATAGTAAACGTACTCCGATTTTGATGATTTTTGATTCATTTGAAAGAGGAGGCTTGAGAAATGGTCCCATATTCATAAAAACGGGAATCCGACATCTCGTTCCCTCCGAAAACCGCCCCCGAAGGGGGTGGAGGGGGCAAATTTTGTCGAAAATTGAAAATCTGCGTTGATATAATTACAGATAGGACAATATCCGGAAACGTTTAAATGGAACATTTTTTCAAAGGAGTAACGGTTTTCGACATAGAGACATTTTAAACTCTCAAATATACCTATTTTCGCTATGTGGAAAGGGCGATTTCTGTCGAAAATTGAAAATCTGTTTGCAGTACATGAAAGACATAATTATTTGTAGCAACATTTATACTGAACATTTTCCCCTTAGAGTTACGGTTTTCGAGTAAAATCGGTGTTAAAATGGTAACAACTAAAATATTCAAGCGTATTTCCGCAGCGATGTACTGAGATCTCAATAATAACAACTACAAGCAAGGAATATACGTGGGTAATAGAATAAGTACCTACTATCTTCATTGGTATTAGTGAACGTTCAACGATTTTCGTGTCTAATGTTACACTCAAAAGTGTGAAATAAATATTTTTTACAAAAAATTGGACCGACTTTATTAGTTGGTGCACTGAAAAGTATAAAATAATATTAATTCTATTGGGGCTGGTACTTGTGAAGTTGGTGCCAAAAGTTACCAATCTACCTGCAACTGCACAACTTCAAAAGTAACAGCACCAATAGAATTAATATTATTTTATACTTTTCAGTGCACCAACTAATAAAGTCGGTCCAATTTTTTGTAAAAAATATTTATATACTTACGAACTAGCTATAAGTGGTGAAAACTGATGATCAGATTGAAATTTTCACTTACCTGAAAAATAAGAAAATGTTATTAGAAAATTAGAATCAAATCAGTTGTTACATATTAAAATCTAATTAAATATTTACGATTTATTGAGAAAGAAAATACATATTGTTTCAATCGTATTCATAGAAGTAAATCCATGGTACTTCATGTGCAAATATGATAATAAAAAAAACTGAAAGTGAATTCTGAAAATTGTGATTATTTTTGGGAAAGATACTTCAATTTTAGATGGCAACTGCGTTGGAAGTTCAATAAGAGATAGAAATATAACAAATGAACGAATGAGGCTTCTTTTATTGACCGACTTCAAAAAAACGTACTCCGATTTAGACGATTTTTGTTCCATTTGAAAGAGGAGAGTTGAGAAATGGTCCCATATTGAGAAAAATCAAATCCAAATTCTCCTTCCCTCCAAAAACCGCCACCAAAGGGGGTGGAGGGGGCAATTTTTATCGAAAATTGAAAATCCGAGAGGGCAGAATTAATGAAAATTCCGTATCCGGAAATGTTTAAATTGGACATTTTTTTTAAATAATCATAGGTTTCCGCGCTACAGTCTGAAACATGTGTTTCAGCTATGTGGAAGGGGCAAATTTTTGCGAAAATCGAAAATTCGAGATTTGAAAACTAGAAAGGGGACCATATCCGGAAACTTTTAAATTGAACATTTTTTCAAAAGAGTTACGGTTTCCAAGTTTCGCAATGGTAAAGTCTGAAATTTGTGATATGCGTGTTTCCGCTATGTATAAGAGCAATTTTTTTTTTTGAAAATTGAAAACATGACACGGCCAAATTAAAGAAAAGATTATATGTAGCAACATTTAAATTGAGTTACGGTTTTCGAGTTACAGCAGCAAAGTCGGAAATATGTATATTTGCGCCGCGATGATTTGAGATCTCTGAATAATAAATAACAAGTACAAGCTAAGCCTATAACTTTTTGGGTCCTAGTGAACGTTCAACAATTTTCATGACTGTAATGTTACACTCAAAAATGTGAAATAAATATTTTTTGCAAAAAAATGGACGGGCTTTATTAGTTGTTGCACTGAAAAATACAAAATAATATCAATTCTATTGATGCTGGTAATTTTGAAGTTGCGCCGTTGTGGTTTTTGTTGTTGTAGGCACCAACTCCAAAAGAACCAGCACCAATAGAATTAATATTATTTTGTATTTTTCAGTGCAACAACTAATAAAGTCGGTCCAATCTTTTGTAAACACACAACTATATCTATACCGACAGCTGACCTTGAATTGTTCCAACGATCTTTGGATCATTCAAGGTGCCTACTTGCACCACCATTTTCTTTTCTTTTGGCAATTTTCACGAGGAAGCTAGAACCTAACGAACGTGTATCAATAACAATCAATACAATAATTATTATGTAGTAGCGCTCTCATACATAACCGGAAGCTACCGACCAACCAGATTAATGTTGCCAATATTTTCCATTATCATATTAGTATTCATAAAAAAGCTGCACGACTTTGACGTTGAAAAGTATTGTGCAGTCCTGCTCAATCAATAAATACATTATCAGGTAGATTCTATAACTCATCGAACTGCAACAATCGCCAATATAATATAATAATTGATGCCAGCGTTGATATTTCATTCAGTGTACATATTTATAATATATAAAATGAAACCAGTGGATATCATGGCCAACTTGTCTTGATCGGGTTTATATTTAGTATCGTGGTTGTAGAAAATATAGTGTGTAAGTGTGCACATGAGAGTATGTATATTCGTGACACCTGCAAAATAGCGCGAGAAGGTCTTTGTGAACAAGATATAAATATATAATAATATATTTATTATATTGTGTATATAGTTTTGTTGTGATTGTTGGTCAAAATACTTTCACAAATTGAAAGTTCATCTCAAGGTGTAACATACCATAATGGGATCGTTTTTCTTATAAGCTTCTCCAGCATGGAGCTGCTTTCGTATTAAGCATTTGATAGAGAAGAGAGAACTTCGATCAATGAAAATAAAAATCAAAATCGATCCGTCTGTTTGGGAGCTACCATATGCCACAGACCTGCTCACAGATACACACCTCGAATATATAAAACACATTTTTGCGTTGGGATTTAAAAGAGAGCACAAGCAGAGAATAGTTTTTCAGGAACGCGCTCGCTTATATAACATAATCTTGCCAGCTAGTCATTAACTGACTTGACAGCTTCTAAACTCACTCAATGTTATCGAGTTTTCATTTCAAATAGATCAGCCCAAACTATTCTACACTGATTTTTTGTTATAGTGGTGCCAAAAGTCAGCTCTAATATCCAACTACTGCTTAAACCATTTAGATCTGTTTCAATTATATTTTTTCCTTGATTATTTTGCTTATAAAACACTCCTCCTTACAGAAAGAATTATTAGTTGTACTGCGAGCCAGCTTAATCAACAAAAATCAGGTCTCTCTAACCAATTATCAGTTGATAAAAATACGGATACGAAAAATCCGATTGCTTCTAGCCACCGGATAGGTAAACTTCACGGTTTTTAATTTTTAATATTTTTTGTATCGCTTTTAGGAAAAAATGCTTCAAACAAAAGTTTTAGGTACAGATCATGTCTATAATTGAAAAATATTTCTGAGAAAATTTAGTCATTGGTTACTTTTTGAGATTTTTTTATATTTGATTCGTCTCCATGTTGAAACCACTTGTCCGATCATGCCCGTCAATGATCTCGACCGAGATATTTTTACGATTCATTTTTATTCTCAGGTAGATTTATTTAAAATGCGCACAATTCTGGCAGTTCTAGAACAAAGTAAATGTATGTATGTAGTTAAGAACTTTCTTCCCTTCGTTTTGGCTGAAATCCATATAACCTATAAAACGAAAGTAAAACACCTTAATACACTGTTAGCAATATAACATCTACTTAATAAATGTCTGGGTGAGATGTTTTAATATCTTGGCATTAAAATTGTTTTTATTGTTTATGTCAACTGGACAACTTTATCTCATAAATGATTAGCGAGTATATTGTAAATGCAAGTGAAGCAAACCATTCTTGACCTATCCAATGAAATTGAAAATTCCCACGATTTCATTCTAACCGGTAATGAACACGAATTCTATTTAATAAATGAACTATTAAAAAAATATTGCAAAATTTGTAAGTCTCAACAGAAGTTCTTTTGTAATGGAGTTACTCAATATAGATTTCATATTTGAACTCAAAATGTGTAACTTTCCCGTTGGAATATACTGTAGTAATGCGACCCTCTAGAATTCTAATCTTGACGTATCTTCAGGATTTAAGATACGGGGGTATTTTATTTAATACTATGGTTTTTAAGTAGGTAAGCAAAACGATTTTCTCACTCGACTACCTCAAAAACTATAGGTATATGAAATGAAAGTCTTATTCTTTGAGGTGTAGTGACACCTTGTGATTGTTTTATTTCCCTATGCCCTTAAAATGTGAAAGTGAATTGTTTTGGAATAAAATGGTGTCATCTCTAGACAATTATATACAGCCTGTTATTACTGAAGGTGTTTATAAATAAAATGTAATTATTCCGCAAGCAAAGCCATTAGACTGGCAAATGTAAGAGATTAATGTTAACCCTCCTTATTATTTAAGTAGACACTTATCCTTTTAGAATTTACTTAATGCTCACTGAATCAATTGTGATGTTTGAACAATATAATAGTGGAAATTTTTTATAGCGTTTTATTTCAATACGGATTTCCATCAAATAATAGCCAATACAGTCAGTAACAGTACTTTATTGGCGGTAACAATTGAAAACTTGTATCTTCTACTTTCTGTATGCTGTTTTTGAAAACTACCACCGTAGATTCTTGTACCTAGATATAGAAAGATATCTTGGTAGTTCCGATAAGGTTTCCAGAGAGAGAGCCTAGATAGACCAACAAAATTTAGGTCATTGATCTAGTCTCAAATTTTCCGACGTTTTATCGAACTGGTAGTTAGTTGTATTTATTTCTAACTAAATCTCGCGATAGCTATATATGTCTTGTCGACCATGACTTAGAACCCTGAGTCTGGGCATCTATTAATCAAAATTTCGGCCTCAAATACAGATTATATGTATATTAATTATATGTTACATATATATCTATATCATTGTTCCAACCTTGAATCTTAGCAATTTTATTCACCAATCATTTATTGGGAATTATTTTAATCGCCAATGTAAATTAAAATCATAGAAGCAGAAAATCAGTAAACTTATATACCTAAACAAGTGTACTATTGTGGATATTATGTAAATTAATAATGATGTAATAAAATAAACTATTATACCGGGTCGCTGTTATGTGTGAAAACGGTCGAAGATTTTCAAAACTATGATATCTTGAGAGAAGAAAAATATTTTTGAATGAAAATTGTTGAACGTTCACTAATACCCAAAAAGTTAAAGGTAGGTTTAGCTTGTACTTGTTATTTATTATTCAGAGATCTCAAAACATCGCGGCGCAAATATACATATTTCAGACTTTACTGCTGTAACTCGAAAACCGTTACTCAATGTTGCTATATAATCTTCTATCTTTTGGCTGTGTTATATTTTCAATTTTCGAAAAAAAAAAATGCTCTTCCACATAGCGGAAATACGCATATCACATATTTCAGACATTACCATTGCGAAACTCGGAAAGCGTAACTCTTTTGAAAAAATGTTCAATTTAAACGTTTCCGGATATGGTCCCCTTTCTAATTTTCAAATCTCGAATTTTTGATTTTCGGCAAAAATTTGCCCCTTCCACATGGCTGAAACACATATTTCAGACTATAGCGTGGAAAAGTATGATTATTATTAAAAATGTCCAATTCAAACATTTCCGTATATGGAATTTTCATTAATTCTGTCGTCTCTGATTTTCAATTTTCGAGAAAAAATGCCCCCTCCACCCCCTTTGGGGCCGGTTTTTGGAGTGGGAGGAGATTTTGGATTAATTTTTCTCCATATGGGACCATTTCTCAACTCTCCTCTTTCAAATGAAACAAAAATAGTCTAAATCGGAGTACGTTTACTATATGAAAGGCGCGCACAAACCAAAAAAAAAAGCACACAACCGAATTGTATACCTTCTCCTTTCTTTTTTGAAGTCGGTCAAAAAAGATCTAATATACAGTGGGAATGTGGGATAACCCATGGGTATTGTTGTTATAAGTGGAGTCAGAGGATCGTTTAAATGGTCAAGTAGTGCAGAATTTTATGCCTACTAAGATGAGAAAACAACTGAATTAAATCGACAATAAAAAAATGCCTTAGGTAGGTATATCTTTCTTATTTGTGATCCAATCAAAAGATTTCAACGTACTAGTGAAAGTTATTGTTGTGAGTTGTTGACTGGTCCTTTAAAAATAATTTTGATCTAGTGAATGAATGGAACCAAGATTCGTTCTACAGTTATCTTGAATTAGCAAATAATCGACGACTTCTTGTAGAGATATCATTGACCCCTATATTGACATAGCAATTCAACACAATAGCTTTTTACACCAGAATCTGGTGTAAGAATTTGGGAATTTGAAAGTGAACAATATTATTGCATGTTAATTATTTTCTCTCGAGAATTCATATATGTATACCTACCTATGAGAACAAACTACAAATTACATAACTGGTAACATTTATTATACTCGTCCACGCCTAGCAGAACATAATATCATATCATATTAGTTTATGTTCATACAAATTCCATATCCAGTTTCTCGGAAGAGAACAGAAATTAGCAAGCAACCAAAACAAAAAAAAAATGTAAGTACGTAAATTTAACAGATATTAATGGACTTGGTTTGGTCTCTAAAGCGATATTATTACTTTCAAGCGTATAATTAGAACTGCTTTAGCACAGACAGCGTAAGTATATAACATTCATGTGAATATTTACAAACCAGGTGTTCAGTCCTTATGCTTATCTCTTAATAAGATAAATACCAACAAGAATATCGCATCTCCTCTAGGCCGAAGTTATATTCTTGTGTATCTCAATACAGGGTGTGTCTACTACAATAATTTGTCTTTTATCGCAAAGAATGTGAGTAACCTCATGATTTAAAATTGACGCCATTTATTGGAGAACAGTGACAACAATAACTCTGTAGTGGGGTCCCGAATGCTTTCACATAGAATTGCAATCTTTACATACAAAACTTGCTAGATAGACGCTTCTAATTTTAATGTTGTAAATCTCTTTGTATTAAAAATGGATCGTTCGACAAGTTTTTGGAAAGAGAATGACCTCTCCCATAGAATAAATGCTTATAAACTAGAGAATCTAGAAATATATTCAAGGGGTAATTTCATAAGTACAGGTAAGAAATATATTAGATAGATTTGTGGTTATATTTTGTGGAGGGGGGTCCCCTGTATAAGCGCCTTTTATCTGGAAACAGCCCAACTTCATTAAGTTGA
The DNA here is from genome assembly GCA_958507055.1 of Crioceris asparagi. Classification (NCBI taxonomy): domain Eukaryota; kingdom Metazoa; phylum Arthropoda; class Insecta; order Coleoptera; family Chrysomelidae; genus Crioceris; species Crioceris asparagi. The sequence continues at coordinate 1,838,886 of OY293829.1, forward strand.
CTTGTGGTGGAAAGAGTCTTACTTCTTGATGCTGTTATGGAGTTGAGACGCGGGCAGACTTGTTGGCAGAGGCCGCGAATCAAGATGCGAGGATGTATAATTGCTTTTAATTGAGAGATATTAATAAACAAGTCAATAAACGCGTTATACTCGCAAGCAGAGATATAATATACTGAGTGGATATTTTTTTTTTTGATATGAATATTTGTACGGATGTAAATGTAATAGTATGAATGAGCTTACTGCAATTTGTTTTGAGCCAGAGCAGTACTGTTTTGTATTAAATATTTTATCAAAAATATAATCTTTCAAGTGAGTTCTTCATACGGTTATTTACTGCTGGATAGTCAGAGTCAAAATTTCCATGTTTTATGAGACAATCCTTTATTAAATTACATCAATATACGAGTTTTTACACGATCCTGTTTGTTGATCTGATGATTGTTTTAAAATCTTTGGCAATTACTACAAAAACCAAAGCACGATAGATGATAACTTTATTTTAAAAGCATCGTCATAATCATCGTCAACAATATATCAATGCTCAATACCCATCCAGAAACAGAACATGCCGCATCAATTCATAGACAATTACATACTAAATTACAACATTACATTAATTTCGCTTATATAATAATATCATCATCACAATATAACTCGAACGAATGTATACGTCAAACTGATTAATTACTATAATTAAAGCCAATCTACCATTACATATATATAAAATGATTGCTGCAATTTTTTGCACATTGGAACGAACAAACCTGCAATCGTCTACTCTACAACAACTAGAAATAATAATGATAGCAAAAGATACATACGATGATGGGAACACAAGTTGATGATGATATCATCAAATTATAATTAATCTCGAAAATTCTCAAGCAATACATGATGTGTCGTGACAACAATGGCAACACTGCTCGGTTATCTAACGCATAGCAACACAGAGGTGCAGGACACGCCACTTGCGCTCAGCCAATAAGTGAGTATGCTGTGTAACTGTGATGCCAAATTTACGATAATGAAGCTGTTTTGGGGCATCGGGTCCTGTATTGTTTATAAACTGCATGGAAAAGACTCAACGTAACTTTGCATGTATCAAGGAATAGTTTATTTCGATAGCATAATCTGAGTACCTGAGAGAAAAATGTTATGCCTATAACTTTGAAGTAACTGAATAAAATGTTGGAAGATTTCGCTTGATACTACATATTTCCGCAGAACTATGTTCATAGTCATTATATTTTTTGTTTTTTTTTTTAATTTTCAAGCCAATAATATCTAGACTAACCTATCGAACCCGTCTTAATCAGTGATGTCCAGCATTTCTGACAAAGTTCTTGGCATTTGGCGGCATATGCATTTCACAGGTTCGTCTCAGCAGAAGCAGTCGGTCAGGACGTGTTATGTAGTTAAGTTCCGTCAAAGAATGGTATCGAATATGAGAAACATCATCATCAGTATTAGTATCGATGATCGTTATCCTTTCTATGAGCAGGTGCGATCTCATAGTGTTTTTTTTTCCATTTGCGCGGAATATTAATAGCCTTTTCAAGTATTTCAGTCAGAGACTCGGGCGGGCATCCCAATGCTGTCCCGCAGATCCAGCCCATTGTTTTAATATGTTAATACATTACCCACTGCATTGAACATACATTTGTATGCATTTATAGTGTTTGAAGCGTTGTATAGTGGTGTATCGCAGACTAATTATAATAATTGGCGAAAGTAAAAAAAATGCAATTGAAAGATGACCGCATAAACTGTGGAAGTAATGTTTATTTTTTTTTTCACTTGCTAATAAACTTGGGAATGGATCGCCGCAGACAATGTCAACTTGGTTGGCAAAACACATATTGGTATAAAAAGTATTCCTAATTTATCTAGGTCGACTCTTTTAAATGTTTGTATAAGTCCAGTCAAAAAAATCAGTTTAGCTGTTTCGGATATTAGCCCGCACAAACAAACAAACAAACAAATAAAAAACTGCTTGTTTCCATTTTGTTGACATGAAATGACCTTATAAACTCAACAAAAAAATTCTAGCTTAAAATACAGATTTTATGTATTGATTTCACCATAATTTTCGGTCATAAAAAAGTTGCTATGTCAAAGGAACCATAAATCAGGACAGGAGTCACGCGTTGTTTCCGGACCTGCTGGAAATTTCCCCGAACATAGTTCTCTCGGAATCTGGGTCCATATTATATAGGTACAGATTTTGCGTGTTCGGCGAAATCATGGTGGAACCTCACCACAGTACACCATTTCACGAAAATAAAGAAGAGTGGAACGGGCCAAATGTTTGGGCATTAAATTATGATTTTGGAAGCCTGTTTACGCGTCCATATAGTGTGGTATCATCATGTCATAACTCAATAATTAGTGCCTTGCATTCCGATTAGACAGACCACCACCCTCGAGAGTATTTTGAACAGAAGCACAGGACCGGAATGCAAAATTTCATTATGTAGAACAATGACAAATGCGACAAAAAAAAAGTATAAATTATACATTGTGTTTGATGGAAAAATGCTATCGTCGACGACCGAGACCTGTTTCGTCAGCCAAGTTGATATCTACAGAGATGAATCTCATAATATATAATCAAAATATTAACTTGTATCAGTTGTTTTCCGGAAAGAAGCACACGCCTTTGCCAACTTCAGTTTCACATATATATGTCCATTATATATTTAAATGTTTAAAGACTATAGTACTTACCTAAATACCAAACTTTTTTCTATCCCTGAACGTATGTCTGTCTGTCGTATGTTGCCGCAACAGTTTTTAGCCTAAAATTAGCGATCTAATAAATATAAATAACAGGCAAAGAAAAGGAGAATTATTGACAATGAATTATAGCAGGATATAAATATGTTCTTAAGTATTATGTTGATGATGATGTTATCTATGTTATGTGTGTGAGTGTGAATGTCGGCTGCTCATATCAAAGAGCGCCCAGCCTAAGAGCTCTTCTCACATCATTATGGCCGGCTGACGGCACTAAACTTCATCGAAAATGACACTCGCTCGTAAATATTTGGCAAAGTGTCATAATAATTAACGGCGAGTATATTTTTGTATGAATGTATTTAGCTGTATCTCCCATTTTCTCTCTTTTATTCTACGCAGCCTACTTTTGGTATCATTAAGGATAGGTATATTTTTTTTGAAGGATTAATATAATGAAATATCTATCAACGGCTTCGTAAACTTTGTTTAAAAAAAATATATATATTTGTCAATTTACAAATATAAAATACAAATTTAACTGTATTTTCTCATTTCTTATTAAACGGAATTCTATTTTGATGATTAAATTAAATTAAACATGTATTTCTCGCAAAAACTCCAAAGGGGACGAAGACGCTATTTTTTTGAAAATCAAAAGTTTCAAACACCTTAATTAAAGAAGAGATAATTTTCAGAAATGTTAATATTGAATATTTTTTTAGAAAAGGGAGAACTCGAATATTTCTAAATCCTTATAGGTACATTTTTATTTAAAGTTATAAGTTGTTGAGTAAATAATTTTTTTCTGTGACGTGATAAAAGTTTGCGTAAAGTATTTCCCCCTCCGCCAGCATCATGAATTACTTTACGCACGAGTGCGAAAAGTAATAACTTTTTTTGTTTGTGCGCGCTTTGTATATAGTAAACTGTCTCCGATTTTGATGATTTTTGATTCATTTGAAAGAGTACACTTGAGAAATGGCCCCATATTAGTAAAAACTCAAATCCGAAATACCCTTCCCTCCAAAAAACGATCATGAAGTGGTGGAGGGGCCAATTTTTCTCGAAAATTGAAAACCAGAGATGATATAAGTAATTATATGAGATTATCCGGAAACGTTTAAATTGTACATTTCTTAGAAAGAATCACGGTTTTCGAGATACAGCGATGTTTAAATCTCAAATATATGTATTTTCGCTATATGGAGGGGGCATTTTTTCGAAAATTGAAAATCTGAGGCAACCAAATTGAAGACCAGATTATTTGTAGCAAGATTTGTATCGAATATTTTTTCCATAGAGTTACGGTTTTCGAGTTACAGCGGTGGTAAAGTCTAAAATATGCGTATTTCCGCGACGATGTTTTTAGATTTCGGAATAATAACAAGTATGATAGCTACAATATTTTTGACGTTTGGCAATGTAAATATCACAATTTAATTTATTTAATTATTTATTTTTTTGTATATTCTTTGTATTCCTTCAGAAAACGTAAAGTGTAGTAAATCAATCAACAATATATGGAATATCTTCTATTCTGATTGCTATTATTCATTGTTATTTATCAAGAGGATGTTGCTACAAAATAAAAATTATACTAATGGTGCAGCATACTATGAAATATTTATGAACAACAATTATTATTTTAATGACTTACGTCAATCAATGTTATTAATAAATGTTTCAATTTCTATTTTTTTTTGCAATTAATTTAAATGCTTGAGTTACGGCTGACGTAAAGCTTTACTTCAATGACGGTTGATGGAATTGATCGAAGCAAGTGACGGAATTTCCAATATTTGCAACTCTATTCATAATCAAGTCTTAATTCAGTACGTTTTTGATTTGGTTATAAAAATACTATCTGTTTTACTCGGCACTTCCAGGTCAAACACTTTCCTAGATTGTGCTACGAAAACATAGTCATTAAAAGTCTTGAGTATGGAACCCTTCTATGAGACCCACTTAGCACGTAGAACCAGTCCGAACACCAACCCAGATCAATCCACAGATATGCATTAAAAGAGAACAGTATGATAATTTTTCCTACATAGGTATGTCTTGAGGATTTTCTGGTATAGAACCCTCCACCTTCAAATTCCAGTCGCACTGACAGACGCTCACAAAGCAGTCCAGTGACATACTACACACAAATATATACCGAAAAATCCACGAAAATTCAGACAAAGTGCTCAGAGATACTTCTTTTTGAATTACCGATATGGAACCCTCAACCTAGGAGACCCAGACACTCATAAAATATAGCCTGTCACCTGCGCAAAAATTCAAATTTTTTTTTTCGATGTCGGATAAGTAGTTTTCGAAATTTTCGTGGTCATACGAAAAGTCCTTACTCATATATATATATATATATATATATATATATATATATATATATATATATATATATTTGTATAGATTTGATATTATTGTTACAAAAGTAACCAACTATTACGGAACTAAGGTTTGATCTGGACTCCATCAGGGAAGGTCGAAGGTGACTTTAAATCGAATTAATTAGCGAAAACATAAATTAACTGATTACGGGTTTTTCGGCCGTAACTCGACACCAGAGTATCTAAATTGCACCAAAAACAATATGGCACTTCCTTGGGCCGATACCAACCAACAACAAAAAACCCTTGGTCGAAATTCGGTTCCGTTTTTGAGTTATCGTGCGGATGAACTTTCTTGCTTGCCTACAGACTCATGTTTTTTGCGAATATCTCGAACGGGAATGACGTGATTATTTTGGGTTTTGACAAACGATAGATAATTTCAAGCACAACATTGGGTATATTCAACACTTTTTGATTGGAATGGTTTTTGTGGGTCAAAATCCCAAATAACTGATTATTCAAAAAAACCAAAAGTAATATATTCACATCGTAAAACGGTGTGAATATGAATATTCAAACACCACAGTTTCTAGCTAACTGAGTGTCTGGTTTTTACCCGATTCATTTTAGTTGAAAACCTATAGCGCTTTCGAATAAAGCATGTGAAAAGGTGGGTGATGTGATCGAGGGAATTTTAAATTCCTCAAATCAAGATGATTACCAATGTCTTGCACGTACGCCAAAAGCTATGCAATCGAGCGACGGACAACGTCCTCACGTCTGCCACGAAGCGCGCAATTCAGTGGGATCGGCATGCCGATATCATCCTGCACCAGGTGCAAAGCCGCACCAGCAGCACTAGGTAAACTTGCAATGATTCTACTACAACTACAACACGGTCTTCATGGGAACTACTATCCTCTTCGGCACACTGATATGATGCCCAATGATCGCAGTAGAAGATATAATATATATATATATATAAGAATGCATTGTTGTGGAATGTCTTCATTTCTTCATTTGTCGCATCTTTTGTTTGTTGTAGATTGTTTGTATTGTTGTCGTTAACGTTTGTAGAATCTCTAATATTAAAGTAATGGAAAAAGGATGTGACAAGAATGATTGGAAGAGGAATTTCTCTACAGCTTTTAAACTAAACTGTTTATGTATCGTAAAGGTATCTAACCTCAATTTAACTTGTTCTTGAATGAAATACAATATATATTCAATACAACCGTATTCATAAATCAAACTCGTTCGGAACTAACCCTTTCTATGGGTAAGATTTTAGATCAAGTCCTAAACAGAATCGAATTTGAATCACAGACAAATCTTGAATCCAACTCAGATCGAATAAGCTCCCAAAATGGTTTCTTGTTGGTCTGTGTTTAATATGGAATTCAGTGTCGAGATAACAATATATTAGTAAGCTTAGAACCGTTGATTGACCAATCGACCAAAAAGTAGGGATTTGCGATACATAACCAAGGAATAAACAGGATAGATAAAAAATCAAGACCCAGCTTCCATGATTTCGCCATTTATGGTAAAAGTTATATTCTACATTCTGCAATTCTCTGTATAATTCAACATATAATCAATTTAGAAGACTCTTATCTATTAGTTTTCAAAGAGTGGCAGCTATATTGGTATATATAAAGGCTTTTGGCACTAATTTCAAAATCTTAACTAGTAACGAAGGCTGTACCAGCAATTTTAAATTTTATCTGACGAAAATGTTATATTTAGTCTTATTTTGATATATTTAGCTAAATTATACCATTTTGACTTTCGTTTAGCACGAAAACGATTCGTTTTAGAGAAAATACTAAAGAGACCATTTTTGTTTAGAATTGATCAGGATATCTAAATTTGTTGACAAAATTGCGATAAACCTTTGTCGTACAATTTTTTTAAATTATTTAATATAATTAAAACGGTCTCATGAACGCCACTGGTAAAACAAAGTGTTTATCATTCTATAAATTTGTTCTTAAGTGGCAATAATACCTACTAAGTTTGAAAGCAAAATCTGGAAGAGTTTCTTTAAAAATAAGAAAAACCGATTTATTTCTCAATATTTCAACATCCCGTATCTCCAAAACGAAGCGTTTTTGGAGATGAGTTTATATGAACTTTTTTAATTATTTTTATCTGCTGAATACGCTGTTAAGGTTTTTAAATTATAATTCGAACCACCCTGTATAGATAAATATCACTTGAATACAATTCATTCATATTTTGGTTATATATTGTTTGATGAGTAAAGTCACTAAATTCTTCTATATTGTGTAAGGTAATCTCCCACGTTTTCGCGGCCGCCTTGATCAAATAACAGAGGTACATATAAGTATATTTGTATTGCCATTAGCAAAAACATTATTACCCAAATGTACAAACACTCTTCTCCATTTTTAAGCTAAGTAATAACAACAATATCAAAATTTCAGTTTATTTCAAAGTTGTTGTTGTTATGCATTGGCCAGTGTCCAAGAGGCTGTGATGAGAGCGCATCTAGCTGGATCCTTTCGAAGGGGGCTCGGCCGCTGCCAGATTAGTCGCCAGGCAGTCTGTGCGGCTTATTAGAAAGCGCGGCGGCGACTGCTTCGGTGCTTCGGCTCAGCGACCTTGGCTTAGCAACTACTTGCGCGCACATGTCATGCATGTCGTCGTGACGTTGTCGACTCTCTGAACGTGCTTTCTAGAAACTTCCTGTGCTTGTCTGCAAAATTCTCATGCAAGCAGCAGCACACAACCATAATATTTTTGCAGTGACATTGACTAAGAGATATACCATTTTTCAATCGATATTTTGGTCCTTTGTCCTTGGTCCTGTATGATTAATTGGAATTCATTTGTTAACAAGTAACTTTCTCAACTATTTCACATAAGAAGAACATGTTGACTCATCTAAATCTAACCAAAGAATAAGCAGTAACCCAGAACGCTGGTTCTTAATCTTCGTCATGAAAATAGCAAAACAAGAGAAAGTAATGGTTTTAAGATTTTTTGTTATGCCTATGATTTCCAAGGAAAAAGAAGTTAATGAATCGAAATTTCTTTCTAGAATTAAGTAGGTATGTAGGTGCCTTAGACAGCTGTCAATGTTAGGGTTTCTTCGAGATGTGAGAAATCTTGTCTCCAAGGCAATTTCTCATTCATTCAACAAACTTGCGTCTTTATGCCTTTTATGAAGACAATTTTTGGATCTTGATTGGAAATTCTCGAAATTTCAAGGCTCTCGAAAACAAATTAAATTAAATTATAATTAAAAATAAAATAAAATATATTTTTTTTATAATTTGTTAAAATAGTTACGATTTGAAGATTTTGACTAAGTACGTAAGTTCCTTCTTTACAAATCAATAAGATTACCTAGTTTATTTCAGAGGGAGATTTTTCAGAGGGGTGAAAAAATCTTCTCCTTGTATATACATATGTTAGTCCTAAATTATTTGTCGAACTACATAACTCTATGCGGAAAAAGGAGAAATATATGTAGGCGTAGAGTTATGAAATTATATAAACTCAAGTAACTTCTTGGATCTTTTGACAGGGGCGGAGAGAAATGACTGAAGATGTATATTAATTTCAAATTGTTCGTACAGCTCATCCACTCTTTTAATTACAAAGAAATTTTGAAAGAATCATTACAATCGTCTCATAATTGGAACACAGGATCTAATATTATTGACGACAGTGAAAATCCCATCGGGATCGGGTTCAGCCGTTACTGTCATTAGCCGGAACAGACACAAAAATTATAAAAATTGCTTTTTTGTTATTCGTGACAAATAAACCTACTTGCATATACAATTAGCTAAAACCTGTAATTTCAAAATTACAAACTAACACTTATTTCTAAAATAATTGGTCTGTCTGTCTGTCTATCCGTCTGTCTGTCTGTCTGTCTGTCTGTCTGTGACAGCATTATCTCGGGAACGTAGTAGTCGGCCAAAAATTTGTTGCTCTTTTGTTTTCAGCTACTGCTCTGAATATCAATAACAGTACATCATGTAATAAAGAATTCCTTAATTTTACCATAATCGAAAATAAATCTAACCTAAGCTCTACAATTATTATGTTTTTAATTCGATTTCGAATTGAGTTAAGTTATTATTCCTCACATTTTTCCGATATGACCACAAAAATGAAAGACGTGCTGAAAAATATCGAAAATAAATTAAATTCACATAATCTTTACGTGTTTACAGCCAAAAAAAAAAAAACAGACCCACTGCAAAGATTAATCCTTGTCCACTGTATGAAAATCTACCTGAATGCGGTCATCCTAAAATAACACCGCGCACTTATTACAAATCTATTTGTAAAATTGTTTATGACTTTTTGCGGTTGATTTGAATGGATTTTTTTTTCATTCGGGGGCAACCCAGTGCATGAACGACCGCAAGCCAGTGGCAGACGACTACTCTGACTCTTTTGCGGCCCAGTGGTCATAAATTTGAGATAAATTGACTACCATATTAAAAATATCATATACCTACCCACAGCAGTTTCAGAAAAGGACTCTCATCTCCAATGGGAAATGCTTCGTAGTTAGTGTTAGTATATAGGAACGGTAAGTTTCTTAGGGGTCTTTCTTTATGAGATGCACTGGTGGTTTTTGTTTTATGTTCATTTGGCTGAACACTCAGGAAAAGGGAAGCAACAATGGTTGTGTCCTCAGCAGTAAATGATAACCATTCGCTTATTAATCACTAATCACTAATCATACTCTTATAGACACGACTGATGCATCAATTAGCTCATTTATTTACTGATGCCTGTTTATAAACGTCACAAGACCTTTGTTTGATAAGATCAATTGTTCCATATTGAAAAATAATCAGAATTACATATATCTGCAGCTTTAGGTGTGACAACTAAGATCAGAGATACTACATAGTTACAAGATAAAAGAGATTTTTGTTGGGGATGCAGTCATTTATTAAATAAAATTCTTTGGATTAAGCCGAGCTTTCGAGAATGTGTATTCTCTTCGTCAGGGCGAAATTCGTTAATTTAGATGAAATTAACTACAAACACGAAAGATTTCCGATTGATGGTTGGTTATGTCGGTAAGATTTAGGTATTTATTTTACATTTTCGAAAAAATACTTTTATTTGTTTTTATTTTATTTTTAGATACAATGTTTAAATAATATAATAATACAGAAAACCCTCTAAACTGTATTTATAACCTACATGAGTAGAGAGTGCTTTTTTATTAGTCGGATTTTAGTTTTTGAGCTTCGTTTTTATTTAAATAATTGTGGGGATATATAGCCTTCTACCCCAAAACCAAGGACCTTAAAACATCTAGTTTCTCTTGTATTTGGACTTTGGATATATTGTTTGAAACATAGTAAGAATGAAACTAAGAAGTCTCAAAAGTCAATATCGTTATCCTCGAGGTTGGGATTTTTTATTTGATGTTCGAGAAAAGTGCACCTCCTGTTCATCACCACAGACAGCCTCATTTTCGCATCTAACGATGATAAATCCTTCATCGGTCCATCCGCGAATTATTCATCGTTCAACAAAACAGACAAACAGAACAAATAGACACAACATGATAAACATACTTGCTGCATTGCGGCTGCTTCTCAAATAAGTGCATCGTTATTGGAGAGAATTTAATTTTTCATTTTTATTTTTTTTCATCGTCTTGTAGATGCCGCACTTTATATTGAACAGATGTGCGTTTCGTATATGAATGTACAGCAACGCCTCCTAAAATTAGCAGTAGTAAAATGACAAAGATAACCGGTACTAACTGGATTTATGAAAAGATTAAGGGATTTTGGACAGAAGGTGCTCGAGAATTCGAAGTGAATGGAGACTATGGAATTGTTCCTGTCTAGGTTTCGAGTCAGTAATGAAATTAATAATGCATATCATTGGTAATCTTGAAATTAGTGATGACATCTTAGGATTGAATGATGGTTTGTTAGAAAATAAATATTTCTTACAAAAAAAATTGACCGATTTTATTTTTTGGGGCACTGAAAAATGCAAAATAATATTAATTCTATTGGTTCCGGTTACTGGTACCAAAGAAGATAGTAGGTTTACTTATCCTATTACCCACATGTATTCTTTGCTTGTACTTATTGTTATTATTCAGAGATCTCAAAACATCGCAGCGGAAATACGCATATTTCAGATTTTACCACCACTCCAACTCGAAAACCGTAACTCTATGGAAAAATGTTCAATTTAAATGTTGCTACAAATAAACTGGTCTTCAATTTAGCCGTCTCAGATTTTCAATTTTCGAAAGAAACTGCCCCTTCCACATATCAGAAATACACATATTTTAGATGTTAACATCGCTATAACTCGAAAACCGTAACTCTTTTCAAAAAATGATCAATTTAAACGTTTCCGGATATTGTCTTATCTTTAATTCTGCTATTTGAGATTTTATATTTTCGGGAGAAGGAAATTTCGGTTTGGAGTTTTAATGCGTTTACCATATAGAGCTCAGGCACAAACCAAAAAAAAAAGGAGACAATCGAATTGTATACCTCCTCCGTTTGGGTTCGTTGGTCAAAAATAAAACTATAAAGATTGCAAAATAAATGTATTTGACAAAAGCCAGGATCCTATTTTAGGGAAAACCCGATTTTATCAAATAAGCTTAAATCAAAATCGTTTCATACTTTTGGGTGCTACAGTACTATTGAGGGCGGGCAGAAATACACATATTCAAAGACTTTACCACTGCTGTAACTCAGAAAACGTAATATTTTTGAAAAACTTCCAATTTAAATGTTGCTAGGTATGTATGTTCTCTTCTTTAATTTTGGCGTTTCAAATTTTCAAATTTCGAAAAAATAACACCGCCGGCCCTTTCAGGGTCAGTTTCTTTGTGGAAGGAAGTGTTAGATTTTAAATATTTGTTAAATACAGGAGCATTTTTCATCTCTTTTCTTCCAAATGAAAGGAAAATCATCAAAAATAGATTTTAAAACTTATGCTGGTGTGAATTCTCAACAATCACAACTGTATTATTTCTTCCGATCACTTCCGGAGTTACGATGTTTATATTTATACCTATATGAGCGTTCTACTTTCCAAAACCAAAAAAAGATCAAAGAAATCTTCATTTTCATATGATTTGGGACTATGGTCTAGCGACAGAGATGTATGTGTATGTTTTTTTTAATTACTTTTTGATGAGTAGGCAACATGTCATCGTCATATGGAGAAGCATGTCAGTTGAGTATAATACATTTCATCTGGCTATTATTGGAAAATCATTATTTTTAACCAATCAAATTACTTTTAGACATGATGAGAAATTGGCACTCCTTTAGGTTTGGTGACGCGAAAACTTATTTTATACCTACATTCACATGGTTGAAATAATAATAATTCATATTATTAGACGCAGAAGTTCTGTTCTGGGAAAGCAGGATGTTGTGGGATTTTAAAGTCGCAGTTAAAAATTTCAACGAAAATATAGGTATGTCTTCTATCTATATAAATAAAAATGGATCGCCAAATGCGTTGCTAAGCGCAAAACTCGAGAACGGCTCGACCAATTCGGAAAATTTTTGCTTTAATATTTTCGTTAAGGCATAAAGAAGGTTCTTATGGAGAGAAAAATCGTAAAAATTGCGAGGAAAATAGTGAAAATACCACTTTTTCCAAACGCTTTTTTAGTGTGGTGTCAGATATGTCATACACGTCAAGAACCATTTTCCAAAGAACACCTATATTATCTGGCACAATGAGCCTTTTTCCTGAGAAGAGTGTGGCCACCAGAGGGTAGCACTTTTGGTAAGGACAGGGACAAATATTAAACCTAATCCATCTAATACTGTGGAAATATAGGTGATAAAATTAAATTATTTAAAATAATCAAGCAAGTAAGAAAATATCATGTACCATAAAGTATTACAATACAAATATTATATTATTACTGAAGTATACACAAGCAGAAAGTTATTTTTGTAAGCAATCGTCATTTAAAATTGAGATAATAAATTAATAATTAAAGTGATTACTCTGAAATTCATTTTATTTATTCATTTTTTCTATTGGACTGCACATGGCCAATAACCAACATAAGTATTTATTTAAAATTTCATATATTTCTACAATTTTGCTAAAATCAATATTGTAAAAATAGAGGTCTTATAGATAACGGAGGCTTGCAAAACCATTTCAATTCTGATAGGGATTGACGGACTAAAGTTAAGACGAACACTTAATATGAATGTATCAATAAAATTATTACCGCTATACAAAGTATCTAACTACTTTATTACTGAAAAATACAAAATAATATTAAACCCACGTGCTGGTACTTTTGAAGTTGGTGTCAAAAAATTCTAATTACTTAACCCCTCCTCCCGAAGGGGGTGGAGGGACAAGTTTTCTGGAAAATCAAAAATCTGAGACGACAGAATTAAAACGATGTTTTCAGATTTCTGAATAATAGCCAATACAAGCAAATCATAGATGGAAAATGGTGAACGTTCAACGATTTTCGTGAGAAATGTAACACTCACAAGTGTGCAATAAATATTTTTTACAAAAAATTGTACCGACGTTATTAGTTGATGCACTGAAAAATACAAAACAATATTAACTCTATTGATGCTGGTACTTGTGAAGTTGGTGCCAAAAGTTTTCAATCTAACTGCAACTGCACAACTTCAAATGTACCAGCACCAATAGAATTAATATTATTTTGTTTTTCTCAGTGTACCAATTAATAACGCCGGTCCAACAAATATTCATGTAACAATTTTAAATGCAATACAGCCTTGTCAACATCTTATTTACATTGTGTCCTTCAATCTAACCGTTATGTCAGTAATCAAAGTATAATATATATGAATTCCAATTTCGCAAAACATTATATATATATATATATATATATATATATATATATATATATATATATATATATATATATAAAAAATATAGTTATCAATGAATTAGATCATCATCATAATTTCCCCGGAAACTACTATGAAAAGTATAAATAAATACTACATATACGTCGTAGTAGAAATTCATGGAATTTGATAGTATATACAGGGTGGGTAAATTTTGATGCTTTTATAGAGTTACTCTATGCCATAACTTGAAATTTAAGAAGTAAATTTAAAATCCAGCAACACCATTGGATTTTTTCTCTAAAAAGTGTCAGGAGAATGTCAAAATAAATTTTATTTAAAATCAGAAATTGACGCATCAAAAAAGCGCTGAACATTGAATTTATTAAAACAAAAAGACAAAACCCAATTTTAGTTTTCACCATTGCGTTTATCTCAGAGATCATTGTTTTTTTTAAATAGTTTTTATTACTTTCGGTTCTTGTATCAATGGACTCCGCAGCGATTTCTCAGGCCCCATACGGTCTAGAGACTTGAAATTTCGAATTCGTACTTAGATCGCAGACATCTCGCCGCCTGTTAAGCTCCAAGTGTGATCCAATATTGGTAATTATAATTATCTCATTCAATCTCATTCAACCAAGATCATTATTTTGTCGACATGGAACGACAATGGGATCCGTCACTGGAATTACGCACGAGCATGGAGCGTATATATACGTCTCGTTCTCTGGTATTTAGGTACTTTCTGGAAGATCGTCTATGGTTATGTCGCAATTGTCAGACGTCAGACGTTATTGTTAATTTAAAGTTTAATTTTGTGTTGTGGTAGACAAACAGTAATTTGTTATGGAATTGCTGTTGCTGGCTAACACATATACATAAGTATAGTTAAAATCGAGAAAAGGATAGCAATAGTAGGTACTCATCGGTACGGTTTAAATCTTAAATGCCCAATAAAAACTATTTTTAATTTTTTTTCAAAAATTTCACTTGTTCTATTTTATTTCTAATAGTTCCAAAATTACACTATAAAAGCATCGAAAAATTTGCCCACCCTATACAGCTGCACTCGTCATTTTTTGTATTTATATATTGATAATTTCAACATTTTATGTATATTTACACATTTATGCGTTATATCTGTATGTTTGTCTTGTTGTTAAAGTTGTTTGATAATATCATTGACGGTTACACAGTTCTATTTGATTTGTCTGAGTCGCGTGAGGTTGACAAACATAAGGGGCAATGGTGGGGGAAAAATTTGGTAAATAACTTTTTTTTCAAGAAACTAGAACAATCATAAAGAGGATCAACTATAAAAGACTCTTGATACCAACAATTTCATAGGATGCTTACATTGTTCGCTTTTTTGGTGAATATGCACTTTTAGATAGATAGATTCCAGTTTCGGTGATAGACTGGACTTACTCAAGTTGCAGAGAAGTCACAAAAAACAAATTTCCCAGAAACTATTTGATATGAAGAAACAACAAGAATTGTATCATCCTATCTATTTTTATCCAATATTGTATAGGATTTCTTCAAAATTAAAAATTAGTGGTTATTTCGATCACCTTTAGACATTAATATTAATATTATTTCCCCTGTATACTTTGACATCAGGCGAAAGGTCGTCTAAATTCCCTATAAACTATAATAGAGTTCCCTGTACCTATCTCTACTATTTCTAGAGTAATTACAGCTTTTACAATAATCTTGAAAGTTCCTAAGTAATAAAAAAATACATATTATTCAAAGTGACCTGTACAAAAAAAATATCGTCTAATTCTCTATTAGACATTAGGAGTGAATGAACGTTAACTGTATCGTCGTATATTTATTTAAATTCACATCAATTCATAAAAGTCAACATGTGTGTGATTCTCCCATTAAATCTGTTCTAATTGGCCAAAATCTTTTTTTATATACGTTTAAAACTGGTCTGCGTTGACTACTTGATTTGTTGACATTCATTTGAATGTTTTGTATAAAATCTGTTTTGCCATTAGTACAGAAAACAAAAAACACTAAAACAGATAAATTATTTTTTTCTATTGGACAATTATTTAATAAAAATTTTAAATTGATCTTTTGTGGACCGTTGACAATGAAACTATTTAAAATTGTTTGAAAAGAGTACAAATATTAGATGCTCTAAAATTTAAGTATTTCCTATTACAAAATGATATCAAATTATGGCAGACTGATTCGAAAATTAATTTTGATAATAAGACAATTACTATTTGTTCATTATTAGGTACTTCTTTATAAATTCCTTCGTAATTCCACTTCTATATTAGTTATTATAATAAAACCGAAAAAAACAAATAACGTTATCGCCTATTTGGGTCACTCTTTAAGTATTCATTGCCAAAGAAATTGAATTATCGACTGGCGATATCATTTTTCTTGATCAAAATTGGGATGTCATATACCTCACTATTAACCTTCTTCATCTATATAATCTTTTTAATAGAGTTTTCTCCCCCCACTAAAGATCCATTCATTCTGTCTTACAGTCTTACCATAACGTGATACAAAATTGCATCAGCCATTTATGTACCTATATTAAGTTCTCGAAGTTGATGTAAGAATTTGTGGTAACTTTCATTGATCAAAGGTTTTACCTTGTCTTCGGCATTTGGTATAAGAAGGAATAAAAATTTACAACAATGAAACGATTAGTCGATAATTTGAAAAAAAAAATTCTTTTGAAATTGGAGTATGCGCCGCATCATCATGAGTTTTTCATAGAGATATATATCAGTAGATATTTCGTCAGCCAAACATTTCAGGCAATCATATTTGTTTTCTTCGAAGTAACATTAACTGAAAATGTAATTATAAATCTTCGAAAAAAAAAACATGAGCTACTTTCATCCAATAGGTATATAAGGTATGTCGAAGCAAATAGCAGATATCTATAGATATATCTATATAAAATCTATTTTTAACTAAGTTTCCCTTATTTCTGCAGATAAACTGCTAATTGAACATATATTAATAGGTTAATTAGTGATTTTAAGACAGTGAAAGTCGTTGGATTCTCGGTGAAAGGGGAAATATTATATGTTGGAACTTCATAACTGTGTGAATTCGAAAATGGAGGAGGTGTGCTTTTTTTTGTTTGTGCGCGCGCTGTATATAGTAAACGTACTACGATTTTGATGATTTTTGCTTCATTTGAGAGAGGAGACTTGTGAAATGGCCCCATATTTGTAAAAACTCAAATTCGAAATTTCCTTCCCTCCAAAAAAAACGCCCCTGAAGGGGATGGAGGAGGCATTTTTTCTCGAAAAATCGAAAATCTGAGACGACAGAATTAAAGATAGGACAATATAATTTAATTTAAATTGATTTTTTTTAAAGAGTAACGGTTTTCGAGTTACAGCCTTGTTAAAATCTGGAATATGTGTATTCTCGCTATATGGGGGCAATTTCTTTCAAGAATTGGGAATCTGAGGCAACCAAATTAAAGACCAGATTATTTGTAGCATCATTTATATTTTTTTTTTTTTTCCATAGAGTTACGGTTTTCGTGTTACAGCTGTGGTAAAAGTCTAAAATATGCGTATTTCCGCGACAATGTTTTTATATTTCTGAATAATAACAAGTTCAAGCTAAGAATATACATGGGTATTAGTGAAGATTCAACGGTTTTTGTTACTAATGTTACACTCAGAAATGTGCAATAAATATTTTTCATTAAAAATTTTAGTTTGTACACTGAAAAATACAAAATAATATTAATTCTATTGGTGCTGGTAGGTACTTGTGAAGATGGTGTAAAAAGTTTTCAATCTAACAGCAAATGCACAACTTCAAAAGTGCCAGAACCAATAGAATTAATATTATTTTTTATTTGCACCAACTAATCCAATTCCGGTCCATTTTTTTGTAAAAAATATATGATTTTTTGATGTGCGAAAAACTGCAAATTACTGATTATTTATTGAAATAAGAAATTTCATAAATTTTTTGAACATCAAATGTGAATTTCTAGTAGCAAATTTTACTTTCAAAAGATGACATGGAAAAATTTCAAGCTTTAAAATAGAAACTTCGTACTAACGATTCTGACGTAATAAAAATTATATTTCTGTTTCTATCGTACCGTAACCGTTTTTTTTTTGCTTGGTTAATTAGAAACAGATACGGCGTATGAAAAAAAATCGAAGGATATATTTCTTATAATTAATACATAAGTGTTTATTTATATTGGTCAAATTTTTTTATTATTTCTATATCAAAATGCTTCTCATGGTTCTATTTTTTTTTATTCGAATACAGATATTAATAGAGTGTATTAAATGATGTAGGTAAATTATTCTAGAATATTATGATTGTATTTTTAGACTTGTCACATGACATGACACAATTTGAGGTTTGGCATCAGTCTCTTAAAAATTCGTTAGACTTAATTAAATCTCATAAATATGTTGGTATTCATATAATATTATACTTAGGTATTACTCAGCTGTTGAGCTTCTTAAATTAAATCTTCTCATGAAGATTTTCAACTAAAAAAGTAACCTTTTTTTCAACCAGTTAAATGCTACAAAATCGTAATGCCCCTTCCAACCAGTTTTTGGGTTGATAGAAATGTTGGATTTGTTTGATTAGGGGTCATTTCTCATCAATTCTCTCTCAAATAAAAAAAATCATCAATATCGGCGTAAATTTACCCTCTCTGTTTCTAGTCTCGGTCAAAAATAATCAATCGTTGCAGCTTTTAAAACGATTCTGATGCACTAAATCCTGAAAATGTATAATCAAACTTTCTTATTGTTGATATGTTCTTTCGTTGAGTCTATTAAAAGTATAAAAGTAAAATTTATAGTTTCAAAGTCGTAGATTTTATTAATTACTGTATATTTTTTGAAAGTTAAAAATATAAAGATATTAATTAAATATTGTTTATGACAGCGATTTTTGAGCAGCATACAAAATAAAAATATAAATGAAACCAGTTTTTTCTACAAGTCAGTCAATCCATCTTATGAACGAGAAAAATATTTGTTTGTTTTTAATAAAATGATCCATAAATCAATAACAAACTAATTTTTTAAATACTTTTAAAAATATTTGGAATATTATTGTATTAGAATAATTTTCTTCTTTTTATATAAATATTGTCGAATGAACCCATCACACTTTATTTTTTGACAGAATTAGCAAAAAAAAGAAGATTTGCTATTGATTTTTTTAATATAATTATTAGTTGTACGTATAAAATAATATATGTCCCAAATTACAGAGAGATATTGAGATGGAATTATGCCAAAAAATAAAATTATCACCTGATATTCTCAAGATACTTGGTTGGGCATATTTTATAGATCCCCCTTAGGGAGAAGTTTTTGGGGAGAAGACAAATTGAATGCGTCGATTCGTGGAATTCGTTAACGTGCATGGGATCAGTAGTTTTGGCGACTGACCAAATTTCCAAAACAAATCAAGAAGGTGCCATCGATTAAATGTCATAAAAATATTTTCGAGTTATAGACAGATATGATCTGCACCAACAATTTTTGTATGAAGCATTTTTTCGTTTTTTTTTATGGAAAGAGGAGCGTCACAAAATGGTACAGTACAAAAATTAAAATCCAACAGCCCCTTTCCCCTAATTTGCAGATACGTTTAAAATGAATTTTTATTGAAAATGTGCAAGATTCGTCAAATCACTGAATATAAATGTACGTTCAACCATTTTCATGATTAATATATCACTCAAAAATGTGAAATAAATATTTCTTACAACAAATAGGACCGACTTTATCAGTTGAAAAATACAAAATAATATTAATTCTATTGGTGCTGGTACTTTTGAAGTTGGTGCTGAAAGTCTTTCATTTACTGAATCACTTCAAAATTACTAGCACCAATAGAATTAAACTTGTTTTAAATTGTTCCGCATGCACCAACTAATAAAGTCGGTCTTATTTTTTGTAAAAAAATAATAATTTTCAAACCAATTTTTAAAACATAATGCGCATTGATCAATTTATAAACAATTATTTTAAAGAAGAAATAATAAAGCTATACCTAGCTTCACAAAAAGCAAAATTTATTATAATAAAATCCAGGTGGTATACAATATACAATCCCCAAGATAACCGGTACGTTTTTGTCAGGAAAATCGCACTTTAAAAAATATATAATTTATAAATACGAATAAATTGATGATAATATTTGCCAGTAGCGTTTGCAAGCAATTTTTTTCTTGGATTGAAGTGAAAAATAAATGATCCGAAGCTAAATTCGAAATTTTTGGTAAATTAAAATTATTCGTCCAAAGTAAATTTGAATGGTATCATATATTCTTCTAGTCGTAAATAGCTCATTCAAAACTTATAATTTATTCATAAAAACCACTTCTAAAATAGAAGAATGGATGTTTTTTTTTGCCAAAAAATAGAAGGACTGAAAGATAAGGAATTCATATCTTAAGAATCATAAGAACATGGTGCAACATCTGAATCATTTTCACATCATCGAAAGCTTCATGGTATTTACTAAATGTATTATCTGTAATAATGTGATAACTATATCCGTTATAGAATAGAACAAATATTACATTTGTACTCTTGTATTTACCTTTTTATCTAGCAAAATCGGTTCTTATTTTCCACAAAAAAAAAAAAACAAAACTCTAATAATTTCAAACTTTGGCGCACTTATACTACTCATTATCTTCTTCAAAAGAAATCAATGACAAAAAAAAACTTACTTGTGACCACTGTCTCTGGTAGAATAATGCGCCTCCTTTTCACCTGGGGGATTGTCTATAACCAATTAAATGACCGCTTCACTATTTTATTATCTGAGCAGAAACACAATAATTTTATACGATCACCAATTTTATATTTATATTATTATGGATTTTGCTTGGATCCTGCCACCAATGAGCTGAATGTCGCGTAAAGGAACAACGAAAGTTACACACCACCAATTGAAGTAAGTATATATTATATTGTTGTAACTTCTTCTTGTATATAGAACAGAACTACTTCCACCTTTGGCCAGCGATGGATCTCAACGGTTGTAATATATCTATGTTATTTTCTATATATCTAGAGAGTGCCTGCCTTTTCTCGCTTGAATCACCACCACACTCTGCTTGTATTTTCTTGTAACTTGTATCTAACTGAAGATGCCGAGCAGAGTACAGTATAAAACAGTCGTGCAACACACCAGGCGTTTTATATATAATGTGTGAGTGAGTGAGTTTCCAAACGTGCGCCCCACCATAATCCCGCCTCTTTTTTATTAATTATTAGCGTGTGAGTTCGTTTATTTGTTTTCTCATTTTCGTATATATTTTTGAGCCGACTGGGCTAGCTAGCAAGCTCAGAAATTCTATGCCATACGGAGAGGAATCCAAAGAAATCAACACGAAAGCTGAGCTTCAGTGAACTTTTAAACACGAACTTGAAGCGCTTATGATCATGAATGCAAGAGAGTCGTCAACATTGTTCTCTTTTATAAGGTTTTAGTAATTGCCTGTTTCGATTTCATAAAGTAACTAGGATCATCTTTTGCTTGGTGTTAAAACTTAAACTAGATCACGTCTTGTACAGCTGTTCACTTTTCTGAAAAAGCTCATTTCTGCTATCTGCGGACATTTTCCAAAATTTTCCAGGTTTTGTTTCCATACCTCACAACTTCTCATGTATGGTATGGTCCGTCCAGTGAACAAAAATACGGATTTGTGCACCAGGTCGTGCAACTGTCTCCACTTTTCTAGAGAATATTGCTGCTGTAAAGGCTAGATTGCAGAAGATCCAAATTTATCAATTCCTCATCGTGCTCAAGAGTTAGGACTTAAAAGAGCAACAACTTTGCGAATTTTGCAAACAGATTTAAATTTACACCCGTATAAGATTATTTTCGACCCAAGAGCTTAAGCCACTGGACCATCGTCGGCGTCGCGAATTTGCTGCGTTTAGAACGAAATGAAAGGGATAGCAATTTTGTGGAAAAAAATATCTTTTAAGATGAAGCTCATTTTTGGTTAAGTGGTTACGTAAGTAAGCAAAGTTGCCATTTTTGGTGTGAAAAGAATCCACAACAGATTCACGAGAAGCCTTTGCATCCCCTGGAGGTAAATCCATGGTGCAGTTTATGGCATGGTGGTATCGTTCTTTTTCCAAAATGAGGATGGAGGTTCAGTTACAATGAATGGTGAACGATACCAACAGATCTTGACAAATTTTTTTATGGCCAAATTCGGATGCGCTTGATTTAGATGATATGTGTGTCCAGCAAGACGGCGCTACATGTCACACTGCCCATGAAACTGTCGCCATACTGGAAGAATAGTTTGGAGAGAGAGGAACTCAACTGTTGCCTGGCCTCCAAGAAGCTGTGATTTGATAGATTATATTTTGTGCGGTTATTTCAAATCTAAGGTTTATGTAAACAGGTGACAAATACTTGTTGCTTTGAGATTGAACATTGAACGCCGCATTCGTGAGATTACAACCGATTTATTGCACATATTGGACATTTAAAACATAAACGTTATCGATTGTACTTTAAGATATTAAAGAAAATGTAGTTATATCTAAAATCATTTCTATTTTATTTCATTTTAAAATAATTTCGTTCTTATTGGAAAACCCTTACATCCATAACGATACTGCATTCACCTACAACACTGTATAAGTACTAAATTTCATTTTTTGTGCTGTCCGTTCTGAGAAAAGACGATCTTATAAGGTTTGTTTTTTTTATTTGTATGGATCAAATCAAATTTTTGTTTTTCAATCCCATATCATTCCTCTGGAGATTTTTAAGGCTAAATATACTTATACTTCAAAATTACCTACAATTAAATTTGGCATTAGTTTGTAGAGTCATCTCATCATCAATGTTTATTTAATTTCTCATTGCAAAAATATTTCTTTGGAGAAAGGCCAACCGGATCTTCGTACCGATCCCATAAGAATTATTATTATTATTCTTAATAGTTCCAACTTATCTCTGTTTATCTCTGAAATGTAACAAATTACATCATTTTTAGCTCCGATTTAGAGATATATCCTGATACTAATAACAATACATAATTTATTTATTGTAATCACATCAAGCAGACACAGAATGAACGTCATAAGAAATTGAACAAAATCATTTTTATTGTGATTGAGAAAATAAATAAAATACGACGTGTGTTAACGATATTGTTACCATTTTATATGTATTAGTTCAAGAGCTGGGTGCAAAAAATCCAGTGACAGAATAAAATGCTTTGGAAATGTTACTTCTCGAGACGACAGAATTAATGACAATTCAATATCCGGAAACGTTTAAATTTAACGTTTTTTCAAAAGAGTTACGGTTTCCGAGAGTTTCGCAATGGTAAAGTCTGAAATATGTGATATGCGTATTTCCGCTATATGGAAGAGCAATTTTTTTCGAAAATTGAAAATATGACACTGCCAAATTAAAGAAAAGATAATATGTAGCAACATTTAAATTGAGTTACGGCTTTCGAGTTACAGCAGTAAAGTCTGAAATATGTATATATTTGCGCCACGATGTTTTGAGATCTCTGTATAACAAATAACAAGTACAAGCTGAACCTACCTATAACTTTTCTGGTATTAGTGAACGTTCAACAATTTTTATGACTAATGTTACACTCAAAAATATGAAATAAATATTTTTTACAAAAAATTGGACCGGCTTTATTAGTTGTTGCACTGAAAAATACAAAATAATAATAATTCTATTGGTGTTGGTAATTTTGAAGATGTGCCGTTGTAGTTTGTTGATGTAGGCACCAACTCCAAAGGAGCCAGCACCAATAGAATTAATATTATTTTGTATTTTTCAGCGCAACAACTGATAAAGTCGGTCCAATTTTTTGTAAAAAATATTTATAAAATATTTTCATAAAATGACGTTTTCTCAAAAACGGTTAAGATTAGCGATATAAATGAAAATTATTATTGCCATGTTAATTCACTGTCACATAATATTTTATATTATTTATTATTATTATGTAATGATATGTAAATATAAACTGCTAAAATGAAAATCGTGTGATAACAGATTATTTATTGTTGTACCAGTATTCACCTCTTCCACTGTACTATATATATATAATCTGCATATTTGAAGCTATCGAATTTATGAATGAAAGTTGTACAGGCGATAATACAACAACCTAACCTCTATGACATTTCAAGCATTATGATAAGTTTTAATATTGATAAGAAATATTCCATTCATCCAATTCATACATCAAATACAAAAAAATACTATAAAATGCTGTTTATCATCAAACAAGCTGATCTTACAAAAAATGATCTGCATCATCTTTTTTATTGACCGACTTGGAAAAAAAGGTGGAGGTATACAATTCGGTTGTATGTTTGTTTTTTATGTATGGCTGTATGGCGTATTTTGGCGTATTTTGCATAAAAAAAAGTGCTCCGATTTTGATGACTTTTTATTCATTAAAAAGAGGAGAGTTGAGAAATGGTCTCCTTCCTTCCTAAAACAACGGAAGGAGGAGGCAATTTTGCTCGAAAATTTAAAATCTGAAACATCAGAATTAAAGAAGAAACATATATGGAAACGTTTAAATTGAATATGTTTTCAAAAGAGTTACGGTTTTCGAGTTGCTGCAATGCTAAAGACTCAAATACGTGTATTTCCGCTATGTGGAGGGGACAATATTTTTCGAAAATTGA
The DNA here is from genome assembly GCA_958507055.1 of Crioceris asparagi. Taxonomy (NCBI): domain Eukaryota; kingdom Metazoa; phylum Arthropoda; class Insecta; order Coleoptera; family Chrysomelidae; genus Crioceris; species Crioceris asparagi. The sequence continues at coordinate 1,863,525 of OY293829.1, forward strand.
AAATATGCGATGGTCAAATAAAAGAAGAGATTTTATGTAGCAACATTTGAAATGGACTTTTTTGAATAAAGTTACGGTTTTTGAGTTACGGTCTGTAATTTGTGTATTTCTGCGGCGATGTTTTGAGATCACTGAATAAAATAACAAGTACAAGCAAATAATATACATGGGTAATAATAGGTTAAATACTATCTTCATTGGTATAATTGAATGTTTAACGATTCTAATGATAGCTTTATTAATGAGAATATTTTCAAAATTTGAAATATATAGCGTGGCGCATAATGAGCTGAAATATATTTACAGGGTGATTTTAAACTCATAAATAGCCTTATTTTAAGGTGCAGACAATTTTTTTGAGAAAGTCCATGGCGTTAATGTAGGGTATATTTTTTATTTACACCCCTCTAACTTCTACGCCACTGGTCAAAAAGGTTTTGTTTAATTTTTTTAGAACATCCAATGTCTTATAAGCAAAAAAGGTACCCACTCGTGCTCTATTGCTCTAAAGAGATCCTTTTTCGGGGAAAAGGTTATTTTATGACCAAAAACATATTTTTTCAATTTTATTTTGTTAAAATACTTTGAGTTCATGTTAAAATAAGTCTTTGGTATTTTATTCTTTTATGTTTTTGATCACGGATCACTTTAGAGCAATAGAACAAAAGTTCCCTTTCTGGTTACAAATCATTGGCGGTTTTGAAAAGTTATACAAAGCCTTATTTTGGTCATTGGCGTAGAAGTCAATGGGGTTTAAATACAAAATATACCCTAAATCTACGCTACAGACTTTTTTTTAAATAAGGGTATTTATGAGTTTAAAATGTGTGCAATAGATGAGCGCTGTAGAGTTCTAATGATATTCACAAAAAACGAAAAAAAAATCATATTTTTGGACAAACTATCTTCTCCTCAAGTCCTGCGCACCTTTTATGAATCACCCTGTATATATTATGACACCAAAAAAGTTTTGTCGTGAAAACCTATTGATTATATTATCACAAAAAAGTGTTCGGAATTCTAAGACGAAATGTAAATTTTTATTGATGCTGTTACATTTGAAGTTGTGCAGTTGCAGTTGGATTGATAACTTTTGGCACCAACTTCACAAGTACCAGCACCAACAGAATTAATATTATTTTGTATTTTTCAGGGCACCAACTAATAACGTCGGTCCAATTTTTTGTAAAAAATATTTATTTCACACTTTTGAGTGTAACATTAGTCACGAAAATAGTTGAACGTTCAAATAATGCCTATTATAAAATGTAACACTCTTTAATCTCAAAAACCGTAATTCTAAGGAACAAATTTTCATTATAAATATTGCTACTTACAAATAATCAGGTCTTTCATCTAGAACCCACAGATTTTAAATTTTCGAAAGAAATCGCCCTCTCCACATAGCAGAATATACATATTTGAGAAATTAACATGCCTCTTATTCGAAAACCGTAACTGTTTTAAAAAAATGTTCAATTCTAACTTTTCCGGATATTCGAGAAAATTTGCCCACTCCACCCCCCTCGGGGGCGGTTTTCGGTGGGAAGGAGATTTCGGATTTGCGTTTTCATGAATATGGGACCATTTCTCAAGCCTCCTCTTTTAAATGAATGAAAATCAGAGTACGATAAGCTGTAGGTAGTTATTCAAAAATCAAGCCTCTAGGGATTTTTTTGAAAGTGTATCATCACTAGATTATTAATAGATTCATACGCATTCCTGCGTACTTGAATGCAACCGACTTTTAATGAAACATACGTCATTGTTATGATGAAACTTATGTACAAAAAAATGTGATGCAATATAATAGACACATGTTCCAAGGAATCGAATAATTCCATATAATTTTTCATGCTATTTTTCCCTATAATAAGATAATATCTAAAACGCTGGGCGGTACACTCTATATATCATTAATTATTTTTGCAAGTCATGTCTATCATCCATCAGTTATTGGTATGAGTCAAAACATTTGCGAATATAATTATAGAGTTGGAAGTTTGGATGATAAAATGATCGGTTAAATTCCAAAAATCATCTATGGTATTTCCGACAGAATTCATGTTGCATCTGTTTTTTTTCTTACATTTTGACGTCAGTGTCAGTCAAGTCTTGTAGTAGAATTGTTCATTTATCGTACAGCTGCATTTATAATCAAAACAGTAGCCATTAAAGTAGTTAAACTAGTAGTAACAAAGTTCTGATTATGAATAGGGTAAACGTGCTTCGATTTTTATGATTCTTCTTTCATTTTTTTGATAGAGGATTATTAAGAATTGGTCCATCCCCGCTGAAACTTCTCCAGATGGGGATGGAGGAGTGAATTTTCTTTAGAAAATTCAAAAATTTGCGACGACAAAATTAAAGAGGAGACAATATCCGGCAACGTTAAAATTTACATTTTTCAAAAAAAAATCATAGATTTCCGAGTTACAATGGTGTAATGTATGAAATATCTATTATGATAATGCCGGTATATTATTTTTATTGACTGACTGCATGCAGCCGAAGCATAATTTGAGCCGATCAATGAAGGTTCCTCGCATAAAAATGTTCAGGATTTCATAATTCTTTGGAGAAGGCAATTTTAAATCCTTCTCCAATCAAACTCTATCGCAAATAGAGCATGGCGATCCAAATGAGTTTATTTTTGAACTTTGAACTTGAGCGGTGCAGAATGAAATTGCTGTAAGAGCATTTTAGGATATTAAAATTGAGCCTTCGTCGATTGCTTGGTCCTGGAGCAGTGAATATTTCGTAATCGTCTGAATGAGTACACTTCGATCATCAATCTGCAGAGCTGTTCCGACAAAGGAATGGAAAGTAGCACCACTTTCTACAGCTGTTTCAACAAGAAAATGAGACGGAGCACCACTCTCGAGCGAAGTTTTCTTACGTAGGCGGCAATCTCGCTGACGTTGTGCATCATTCTTACATATTTTAACACTAGCATTATTCAAAAGTTTTTTCCGGACTCGATAATCACGACACCGTTCAGCCACAGTTTTTGGTTCCAGTTTTCTGCATTTCATTGTCACTCCGCGAATCACCAATATTTTTTTCTTTTTGTTTTGTCATACCGAAATACTTCTTTGGGAAAACACAATCTACTATGCAGAGAACTATGAATATTAATTATATGTTACCTGTTTAAAACCGGGTGGACATTGTTTTTTTTATGCTTTCGATTTTAAAATATACCAATTTCGTGTCGCTGTTTTGTGACATGTTGAATTGGAGTTACCATCGCTATAAAAGTTTCACTTCAAAAAACAACTTTCAATCTACCAGCACCAATAGATTTTTTTGTAACTAATAAAGTTGGTCCAATGTTTAGTAAGAAATATTTATTTGTTTTTCATGTCAGCAAAATTCTATTCGATGGAGTTGAATTCTTGGCTCGATACAAATATTCTTTCTATGTATTATTACTAGAGTCTAATGTATCTTAAGCATCTGGTAATAAATTAAATTTTAATGCTCTATGGAGTTGAAAAGTGATAATGCGCTGTAATCGTTTATTTTGAAAAAAGCCATAGAGTGTTTAAATGATTGGCAGTTATGGATCTGTTATTTTACAGAGCCGCTCATGATATTTGAATATTTAGGACGAGGAACTTATAAACAAAGCTGAAATATATAAACAAGAGTATTATCGAGTCATACATGTTCGTAGACTTGTTGATATTGATATTACTTGAAGATTTGATTTTGCTATATCTTAGTATTAATAGTTACTCCCATAATATGATGATGGACAAGTGAAATTTTTGAAAAAAAATTGAAAACAGTTTTTATTGGGCATTTAAGATTTAAACCGTACCGATGAGTACCTACTAATGCTATCCTTTTCTCGATTTTAACTATACTTATGTATATGTGTTTGCCAGCAACAGCAATTCCATAACAAATTACTGTTTGTCTACCACAACACAAAATTAAACTTTAAATTAACAATAACGTCTGACGTCTGACAATTGCGACATAACCATAGACGATCTTCCAGAAAGTACCTAAATTCCAGAGAACGAGACGTATATATACGCTCCATGCTCGTGCGTAATTCCAGTGACGGATCCCATTGTCGTTCCATGTCGACAAAATAATGATCTTGGTTGAATGAGATTGAATGAGATAATTATAATTACCAATATTGGATCACACTTGGAGCTTAACAGGCGGCGAGATGTCTGCGATCTAAGTACGAATTCGAAATTTCAAGTCTCTAGACCGTATGGGGCCTGAGAAATCGCTGCGGAGTCCATTGATACAAGAACCGAAAGTAATAAAAACTATTTAAAAATGGATGACCGAAACTATGCCCAAACACTGGGTGAACAAATTATGCTCGAACATGATCGAGAGTGGAAGCGTGCATTACATGGCGTACAAATAGACAGATTTGTTATGTAAGATTTATTATTGAATATTTTGAAACTGTCGCTTGTGCCCCAAATGAAACTACTTGACAAGAAGTGGGTCTCAAAAGGTTCTTCCCTTCTACTTTTGTGATAGATACATTTTACCAAGATGCTATTTATTCTATTGTCGATATTGTCGTAATGGGTAATGATTAATTAGAAGTTTTTTCGATTACATTTTTTATTTGGTAAGTAAATGAGAAATTGCAAAATTAGTGATTATCACGAGGGAAGTCTTGAAAATGAAAAAAGTTGGAGTCTGGTTAGATTGGACCATAATATTATATGGTCACGATTGTATTATCAAAAGGCCCCTACGAGCTAAGAAAAATTGACGATTTCGCTGAATCCACAAAAGTTACTTCAGAAGCTACATTTCAAATGCGCCTGTTGCTTAAAGAATGGTGCCCCGAAGACTTACATGAACTCCAATTCTATATCGCAGATATTGAAGACGATGAGGTAACTATTTTCTTAATTTGATTATGTTTGGGCAATTTAATGCTTTATGACATATTGTTTCTTGATTATGTGGGGCAATATTCTTGTTTTCTGACATATTATTTGCTTTCATTATGTCTGTACAGTTGCTTTGCTTCCCAACATATTCTTGAACATTTTAAATCTCTAATGAAGCCTGTTATTTTGTCCTTCGAAATAATCGATGAATCAGAGAGCATTTCTACAGTTGTTTCACAGGGCAGTCAGGATGTGGACGAACTTACAATTTTCTGTGATTTCTCTAAGGCTTTTGATTGCGTAGATCATAATATATTAACTAATAAATTGCAGTACTACGGTCGTATCTCAACAACAGGAGTCAGATCGTGAGCGTTGATACGTCGATGTCTTCCTGTAAGCCAATTGTATATGGAGTGCCTCAAGGTTCAGTACTGGGCCCTATTTTGTTTCTGCCGTTTATCAACGACATTGCTAGTCTGGACATTAGCGGTGAAATCAGCCTCTTTGCCGATGATACGAGGTTTCACGTGGAGCAACCCGGATATTACGACACTTTATAGGACTGTATCTAGCAACTTAGTCACGATTAAATCTTGGTGCGATTGAAATCTCCTATGCCTCAACGTTTCTAAAACAAAAGTTTTGTCATATAAAAGTACATTGCAATCTTTTTGTGCTTAATAACACCACTATTCAGTCCGTTGCGTCTGTGAAATTCTTGGGGCTTAGTGTAGACAACCGTTTAAAATGGGACTTGCACATCGATGCTTTATCAAAACGGTTAAGTTCTGCCTGCTTTGCGCTGAGATCAGTTCCCAAGGAGCTCAACTTGTCTACTTCTAGAACAGTCTATTATGCCATTTTTGAGTCGCACCTCCGATACGCCCTTCCATTCTGGGGTACCTACGTGTTGTGCGACTCAATTTGAACGTATTTTCAAACTGCAGAAGAGAGCTGTTCGGTATTCACTGAGACATAGCAGTAGGACTCATTGCCAGGATTACTTTAAAATATTTAAACTATTAACTCTTCCGTCCCTATTCATATATTTGAATCTGTATGCTTAATCCGCAAGCACGTATCTTCTATTCCAGAGAGGCCAACTATCCGCTCAGAGATACGGAGCATGATCTTTATCTGCCAACCCCTCGCTCAGAGTTGGTTAAAAGCTCTATACTGTACAATGCAAAAAAATGCACAATCATCTACCATTTAAAACCAAGTCCATAAGATATTTTCCTGAATTTCGCAAGGTTTTGAAATCATACTTACTGGAGAGAGCCTTGTATGCAGTAAGCGACTTTTTTGTTAAAAATTGTTAATACTTAATATTAAGCTTCTTACACCCACTGGTTTAGTTAATATTATTTGATGTTTGATATCCTAAGGGTCTTTTGTATTGTAAAATCATCTGACACACGAAATTAACACTATAACGGCTTTTCCCAGATTTTGCCAAACTTTCAGTTAAATACCTACTACCTAGATAATGCCTTTTATGCAGTAAACGACTCCTACAAATTTAATAAATTATTGAGCTGGCATTTTCACTTCTACTTATTTGAAATAAAATTTGTGTTTATTGAAATGTGAAACGTTCGATATTCATTTTTCCCCTCACTAATGACTATATATGTGACTATGGTAATGAAAAACACTAACTTAATTGAAATCATCAATGACTGATTGATGACATCAAGTGTTTTTTCTAAAAATACTTGTGATCCGATTTCATTTGTTTTTTTTCCTTCACAAATTAAAGACCTGATACGTGCCTATGTGTTATTAATATGAAATGGGCGCCAATATTTGGCTGCAATTGATTTACAATAATTTTGGTTAAATTTAGAAATGATCTTCTCTCTTCTAAAACGCAAAATCAGATTAGTACCTACTCGATGCGATTGATAGATTGATTGTTTATTTTCATTGGTGGTTGATTATCATCTATTTGTGATCCAATTGATATTTATTTTATTCTCGATTAGTATTTATATAATATACCAAAGAAGGTATTAGAATATATATAAAAAGCACTCAAACGCTGTCTATTTTTAACCACCCCCTTGATTAAAAAAATACAAGATAGAGTCCAGTCCAGGCCTGAGTTGATTTTTCGTGATAATATTTTTGATGTATCATCAAATCTCTACAGTGTGTCCAAGATAAGGATGTCTATCATTGGGATCTCGGATCCCGTAAGTGATACGAAGATGGTTAAATTAGAAAAATGTTGTGTTACTTGAGAGTTAATAATATGCTGTTGAGAAAATCGACAAATTCCGCTTACATTCGAAGAAATTACTAAAAAAAAAACGAAATTTAAAGATTTCTTTATTATTTTTTTTTTAACAAAAGAAACATTCTCATTGCCACTTTTTGGGCTCTACAAGACAACGTTGAGAGTTTTTCAGTACGATGTTCCGTTTCGGAGAAGTCATCATCAGCTTTATTTTTCTGTATGGTCCGTAAAAAAATTACACCCTGTATTAAATAGCATTTTCTACAATACTAAAATTAGAGAAAAAGGGTTTTTATTAAATTTCTGTCTTATTGTTAGTAATGAAAGTGAAAGTCTCATTAGTTTCACTTACTAAATTAAGTAATTTTACTAAATTAAGTGCGGAGGTCTAACCTTAAATTAGGTTTATGACTCTTATGTCAGTGTTATGGTAGGATAGTGTTTTGTTTTTTATTTTAATACGGTACTAGCTAGTAACGAACTAAAATTGGATTATGAATACGCCTGTATAATTTTAATTGCATTGCTGTAATTGGAAAACCGTAACTCTTTTGAAAAAATGTTCAGTTCAAACGTTTCCGGATATTGTCTTATCTTTAATTCTGTCGTGTCAGATTTTCGATTTTCGAGAGAAATTGCCTCATGCGCGCACACAAACCAAAAAAAAGCACACACACCTTCTCCGTTTGGGTTCGTCGGTCAAAGAGATAGAAGAGATAACCATGAAAGCTGCAAGAGTAAGATGACTAGGACATGCATGGAGAGCTGGACCAAACAGATTTAAGTACATGGGAAGTGACAGAATGGGAACCGGGAGCAAAAAGGAAGAAAGGAAGACCGAAACTGACGTGATTGAGTGATGTTGAAGAAGATTTAAAAACTATGGGACTGGAAAGGTGGAAACCTATTAGCCAGGAACAAAGATGAGTGGAGAGAGATAGCAAGGAAATTCCTGAACCAAGCAAATCAAAAAGAACAATGTTTCAAAGCATTAACACCTTTACCTACAAAGATTTATATGACAAAATAATTGAAAAAATACCATTTCCACCAGTGGAAGAGATAATTTGCAAACTGAAGCTTGGCGCACCAAATCCCAAACCACATGGCAATAACTGATTCAAACCGCACATGCGTATTATCACGCAGTTATCAAACTGTCTCAAATTACTGCTCGAACAACCCTATTGTTTAAAAAATTAGGAGAAAATGAATAACATTAGAATAACTACGCTGAAGGTGGTAGGAAAACCCTATGAATGTAAACCAGATATTAAAATTTACCAATTTTTTTTTCAATGGCACTTGTTGAGAGGCTTCAATCAAAGCGAAGCAAAACAATATATAAATTAAAGAAATATAACAGAGACAAACATCTTTTTCATCTGAAATATATGAACCGCTAAATTAATAAATATTCTACGTAAACAAAAATAAACCACTATATTTCCGCCTATAAAATTGTAGGTAGGTCATAAAAATGTAAGCATATTATATAGCAAAATAACAATAAAACTTGGCACTTATTCGTTTCTTACGATCTTCATTAACTGTTTTATGGTATTATCCATATAATCATTCTATGAACTTCTGTTAGGATCATACACATTATGTGAGTGAGATTTCTGCATTCGTATGAAACATTTTAAAACCAAGGTAATATATTACATACATGTGGATTACATCACTCAACACTTCTGCAAGTTTTTTTTTATTTACATATATCATTCTATTTGTGTTTAATCTCAGAGAATTATAAATTTGTCAAGACCTTTCGGAGATTATGTTCTTTTTTTTTTCGGGTATGCTTGGATACCAGATATTGAGAATAACCTTTCTTATTTCCATTGCAGGAATAAATTCCAAAATTTTATCCGACTGTCTCATTATTTTCTAGATTTTATTTTAGGTAAATTTCTTATAGAAATGTACCTATTGCGATCGTTCACACTTTTGAATTTCGAAAAAATTTCAACGGAATGTTGTTATACGTCTATAAGTTAGTCCAAAAAAACATTTGGTTCAAAAGTTTATTTATATATATATAAATATATATATGGAATATTACGAAATTTGTTAACACGATAGAGGTCGCAGTTTTGAAGGGATCAAGATCAAATTTGCTACAAAAATCAATCTCTCAAATATCTCGGTCGAGTTCGTTATTGAGCAATATCGGGTAACTAGTTTCAAAATGGCGACCATTCAAACATTTAAAAAAATTATCAAAAAAGAGTGGTAGTGTAAATATCATCAAAAATAATTTTAGGTTATAGATATAATCAGTACCTACAACTTTTGTTCAAAGCAATTTTTCATAAAATACACAGGTAAAAAAATAAAAATTAATAAAGAAAAATAACAAATATTGATAAAACATGAACACTCAATATAAATTTGATGTAATTGTACATATTCTGGAGATCTTAATATAGACCCTGATTAAAAAAAATATATGGTATATTTATTTAAAAGAAATAGGCGAAAAAAAAATTCTGCCTTGAAGTGGAACTCGAACCCTGTCTGCTTTATATTCAACAGCCAAAACAAAAACCTCTAACCGCAAGGCAATGACACATACGACAATTTTATGTAATAACATGTAGGTATACCAATGAAAAGGTTGTTCAAATTTCAATTCAATGAAATTTGAAAAATTTACCCGAAGGGGGTGGAGGAGTCATTTTTTCTCGAAAATTGGCACATTTAAAGATAGGACAACTTTTTGAAAAGAGTTACGATGTTAAAATCTCAAATATGTGTATTTTCACTATGTGGAGGGGGCAATTTCTTTCAAAAAATGAAAATATGAGTGTATTATATGTTCTCGTTTTTTCTGTATATCATCGCCTATTAATAATAAAAGTAGAAAAGCACCAAAACTTACCAACCTAAATTAGTTATCCGGTAGCCATTTGTAGTGAATATCAAATCCAAGAAATACATCAACGTAAAAGAACAAAAACACCCTTAGCTAGTTCACAAAATTGCAGTTTAGGGACACAGCTCCAATGTCAAGAACACAACCTAAACTCGCTCAAAGAGATATATAATATTCATACCAGTTTACAAAACTATAAAAATTGTAAATAGTAAGTACATCGTAACGATTGGAACACGAAGAGATTCTTGTTACACTCTTAGCACTGGTCACTGCGTCTATCTTCTTGTGTATTTTTGAGAAAATACTTATTTCTCCCGTAACTTTACAAATTGGCTATGATAACGGCTGAATTTCAAAAGGTCATTACCACAATTATCTCTGTCAAAGGCGCAAACTGATCAATATTTACTGTTATTTATAAATATTATTATGTATAAGTATATATTGAAAAGCCTTTTGCTTTATCTGGTCTTGTTCGTTTTGCTGTCGACCAAAACAATAATTCACCGTGACGATATGGAATAAATAAAATATTTTTGTTACATGTCTGTGTGAGTACCGTTTAGTGAAACAACACACGTATAGGTTACGTTCTGTGTTTCTGTCCTTTATCATCATCATATCAGCAGGTCTGCGTTAAGCAAAAACTTACGCAGGATGTAACTCATTAAGCCGCAAACACAAACGGCTATATATCTCCTCCTGCTTAACGCGTTTCACACAGTCCCATGACCTGGTCCTGCCCTTACGGACTGACGCGACTTACTTAGCTCATCTCTGACTCAGTGTCGTGCACATGGGATATATATGTCATTGTCTGGTACAACTTCATTAATTTTCTGCTTTTACTGAGGACTTACAAACTGACTGATTTAATGGAAACTGGAAACTGTTGCATCTGATTTTCTGGATTAAATTACTGGATGATTAGTTTCAAATTTCACTTTTCACAAAAGTAACGCCTAATTTTATTATAATCCATTGATGATCTAAATAAGGAGTATTATTTTCTGTAGTTCCCAGTTGGGAATGTACCGTTGACTACATGGCTGCAACTTCCGAAATGGCGCACAAACACGTGAATTTGACCAGAGTTCCCAAAATGGGAAGTTCCGAACTGCGAAGACACTGAAAGAAATCAGCCTAAATGTTTTGCTAGACAATTATTATTCCCTACTTTTTATACTCCATGTTGTAAAATGCCTTTTGGAAAAAATATTGTCATACCACTGTGGAAGCATAACTGACGCAAACCAAATTTAATAATATATTTGTGGACAAATGGAATTACAGTAGTTCTATAATGTAAAAATTATCACAGATAATGATTTATGACTTAGACTAAAAAAAAGTATCAGGGCCATATATGTAATAGCATGTACGTATTATTTTAAAAGCTTTTTAAATATGTTTAACTTGCTTTGTATTTTTGTTCTGGACAAATCTGAGTTTTAAAGTTACCCCCAGCCGATTGAGCAGAAAATTCTGCATACACAATGCATGGTTAACAACTAGGTAACGTCATTCTAAATCCAATATGGCGGACTCCCAAATATGGCGGACACATTTTTTTTTACCTTCATTATATAGGTATCAAATAATGAAAATGTTTGCTGAGAAGAATAAGAACTAAGAAATAGAAAATTAATTTATATTTAAAACATTTTTTCAAACTAACTAAAAATAAGAAAATAAAATCAATACTATCATTTTTTACATTATACAATTTATATAAAATTAAAACTTATCGCGAGATTTTTCAAAGTAAATAAAAAATACAATATGTAACTTGATAAGTAATTCTAAGAAAAATGTATGTGTTTCATATTGATATGGTTTAAGATTATTTTCTTATTTTCTTATTTTTACAGCATTTAATTAAAAACAATAAATGACAATAAATGAATTTTAATTGCTTAAAATTAAAAAATAGTCTAATTTAATTTTGAATATAGTGAATTTAACGAATATTTTATCTATATACGACTAGATTTTTTTTTATGCAATCATTTTATTGGGATCCGGGATCATTATGTGGAATTAAAAAAATACTTTAATTATCACAGAGTGACTTTAAATATGTCAGAATCGAGTGCTTTAAATATGTCTTTATACGCTGATAAGCTCCCTGTTACAGACGGACTGAAAATACATGATGTTATTTGTTATAATAATTAAAATTATTGTAAATGTGATAAAATGAAAATAAGAGTAAATGGAATTAAATACCTTGATACTGGTTGAAAATTGGAATGGGAAAAAAATATTTTTAGAATTTCAAAAAAATAAGATGTATTCTTGACAAAAATGATTTAACCAAATTATACCATGCTTTATTCTGTAACGTCCTATTTTATGGGATTATTTGTTGGGTTTCAGCTTATAAAAATGCATTAGAGCCGGTAGCCAAAAGTGTGCTATCAAAGTTTTAACGTTTAACAAACAACATAACCTTTTTAGTGAGAAACGATTGTTGAATACCAATTTAAAATATACAGGGTGGCCCATTGAAAACAGTTCAGCAAGGTTTACGACTTTGTATACGTAACAATTAAAAACAAACCCTCGGACACGTCAACGTTTGTTTTTAGGGGGACATGTCTAACCAATAATTTCATCCCTGTAAACTCAAACACCGAGCGGGGGTGGCAAACGCCCTTTTTTTATCAAATGGGAAGGGGTATGTTGTCATACATCTGTTTGAAGGAAATGAAATTTTCTTCAAAATGGCGTATCGTTTTTTAAATCTGAGCCACGCACCGCCGAGAAATTGCGTTCTAAAAAATGTGATTTTAGTGAGTAGGTTATCTTATTAAATGTTGAAAATGTCCGCCATTCACCTCCATACAATAGTAAAACAACAGTTAAAAGTGTTCTCGGACATAGTGAAGAATATCTGATGTAATTTCAACATTTAATAAGATAACATGTAAGTATTATTCAATGAAATCACATTTTTTAAAACGCAATTTCTCGGCGGTGCCTGGCTCAAATTTAAAAAACGACACGCCATTTTAAAGGGAATTTAATTTCCTTTAAAAAGATGTATGACAATATAACCCTTCCCATTCGAAAAAATAAGGGTATTAGCCACCCCCGCTCGGGGGGGTTGAGGTTGAAGGGATGAAATTATTGGTAAAACGTGTCCCCCTAAAAACAAAAGTTGACGGGTGCGAGGTTTTTTTTTAATAGTTACATACAAAGCCGTTAACCTTGCTGAACTGTTTTTTCGATGGGCCACCCTGTATTTTGGAAGCACTAATAAATAACTATTGTATTCTACAAGAACAGCAACTAGTCCGGAAGGATCTGTAAGTTCTAGACATAAATCCCTCGCAGTAAATAAAACCAAATTTAATATTGGCCAAAAAACTAGTTTATATCGACCCAAAGTGATAATCACCTAAAAATTAAACTTTTCTAGAGGGCGCATTAAACTTCATATTAAGAGTTGGATTTTAAATAATTTGAACACATGCACGCAAGAACAAGGTAACTTCTTGGACAAGACACACCTTCGCTCATTTCCACGCATAGTTAGTGAGCCGGTCGTACTTTCCAGAACAAGAAAAAATCCGTCCAATTATTGATTGTAAGTACCTATATATACCTACGTATCAATAATATTACAGGTAGTACCGATGTTGCCACTTCCGATGGCAGGAAGCGAAGCGTATGTTTCCTTCCTCTTCGTCGTGGAAGGTCAAGATCACACCGTAAGGTCAGACGAAGACACAACGGCTTTGTCATCAGATGATCGATGCGAATATTAATAAAAGTGATACCAATGAATTTTTTCTCTAAATTTTTGTCTTTGATTTAAATTGTATTTTAACCTCATTGAAACTCGGTGCTCCAGATATTATGATTCTAATTGTAATAGTGATATAAAAATTGGTTAGTCTACAGAATCAAGTAAACCTAAGCAAAGAAAAGTTGCTCGTTGACAAGAAAAAAAATCCTGCCCTACGTGTTTTGCAATGAAACTTAATTTTTATAACGACAGTCACGTTTCCAGATATCAAGCAGTGAAGCTGGTAAACTTCAGCCTGGAATTTAAACGAGTCGACATATAAATGTCATGTTTATTAATTTACATCGATCTAATCTATCAAAATTCACTAGATTTCAGACGAAACTAAATATATTTATGTAATAATCCTGAAACATCAGAAGCAAAATCATATATTATTATGTACATATAATAAATATTAATAGAAACAATATCCTCTGCATGTACATGTGCAAGTAAGTAAAAAGTACAATCGACATTCAAACTTAATCCTTACTGCTGCAATGTGAGAATCCTTACGCAATGCCAAACGAAAATATAGGTAGATATAGGTATATCAATAATATTTGGAACAGAAATCGGTTAAACTTGCAAAGCATCGGATGTGTTTCATAATTGGCAATTAATGTATTAGGTACTAATTAATTGCCTCAATGAAAATCAAACATGGAGTGATAATTGAATTTTGCACACATAAATAAATTGTTTGACGTTACCTAAGACTCTCGAGCACAAAACTAGAAATAAAAATGTAATTCACATCTTAAATCCAAAGAAAACTTTGGGAGTCGATAATATGATGGAGGCACTACATTACCTAATTAAACTTATGTTTATTATAAAATTCAATAGTTAGCCACATTGTCCTTAATCAATAAAAGCTGGAAAAAATATTGACCCGTTCTCGAACCATGGTAAAATACAAAATGGCGGCAGATCAAAAAATGGTGGAACCCACAACAAGAAGGTCCCAAGTTTATTTAGACGCCATCATGTAATCCATGACACAAGTTCCAATAATAGGCATCCTCGGGGTATAGTTATGGAACCCACATCCAATGAGTCCCAGTCGCTTTTGAACATAACCATAACATTGACTCATAACCACACCCACCACCTGTGACTTGCACAAAAACAACATCTAATTGAAGCATATATAACAGTGCCGGCTACGGAAACCTCACCTAATGTGTTCCAGTCGCACTTAAAACTTCACTAATCCACCACAGAAAACCCATACCCGTCGAAAATATACATCCATACATTCAGGACATACTTATACAACATGTCAGATGTATGGTACCCACACCTAGCCAGTCCCACGCACACTAGCACACCTTCCCTTAACTCCCAAATCCATATAGTTATACGTTATATCTTTTTTCTCTCTCGTGTAACGAAATCTCGAAACGTTACATTTTTCCCAATTCACTCTCTATTCTCGTCAAATATCAGAATGCCACCAAAGAATTTCCACTTCAAAAACAAGAAACACAGACAAATCGGTCTACCCTTAGCCAGAGTTAAAATAAAGAATATAATTTGCAAAGATTACTAGTTATCTTGCAAAACAAATAGTAGTTTCTTTGCATTTCTCAGATTTACTTTTCAGAAAAATATCTAAATTTATTAGAAATTTATAACTTATTGTACCTACGAGATGATAACCTGACCTAACCTAACCTTGAGATGATTAAAAGGTTGGTACACATCTCAAAATATTTTAGAATCAATCTTAGCACTTCTTCTATAATCCTTTCAATGTGAAAGCTTCGATTAATTAATTAACAAATAGATGCCTTCAGGAAGTGAGATACATTAAAATTTAACTTTTTTTCTGGAAGATAATATCTCAAACCAAGAAAGTGATCACTTTGAACACAATTACAACATTTTTACGGGAACACCCTGTATATACCGATCCAATTTTCCCTCAAAACTCGATACAATAATGTTGTATTAAGAAGAACTGGAACGTAAATTAAAACCCTTGCATTCAACACAATAAATATGGTATGTATGGATATATGTTTATGTTTCGTGCTTACGTAAATCCCAGCGAGAACATTTTCTGGAAAAAGCTACAATTTCTGGAAGTGCCACATGTAACAACAATAATGCTGGGGAAATGTACCGTCAGTTGGATTTATAATATGGTATACGTGCATAAACAATGATGAATAGTTGTCCACATGGCCAATTCTCACAGAGATTAATCGACCATACATATTTTCCGTTTACCATTGTCTTCCACACAGATTGAAGGACATTCAAATGAAATAAGGTTGGTGTAACCCCTAGAGAAAATAAAAGATACCTACATTATGGACCAGAAGATTCATAGAGACACAATCAGTCTCAGATGTAATAAATTCCCATATATTGACAAAAATTGTGTGAACCGTCTGTTATACAATAATATAACCGTGATTTATATAATAACTTGTCAATTAACAATAGTGAATAATCTGTACAAAATGCACACTTGCCTATACATTTCAAAAATGAAGAGGTATTTTTCTTAAAGTGTATTAAATTAGCACTAAATTATTTAAAGCAGATGTTCTCAAATTCGATCATATTCTGTTCAAGTGTGCTCACTTAATATTAAGCTAGCGGAATTGCCTGTAATTTAGAAAATTCAAGAGTTATAGATTTTATTTTTGGTTATTAAATTAGCACTAAATTATTTATAGCAGATATTCTCAAATTCGGTCATATTCTGTTTAAGTGAGCTCACTTAATATTAAGCTAGTGGAATTGCCTATAATTTAAAAAATTCAAGAGTTATAGATTTTATTTCTGCATATTAAATTAGCACTAAATTATTTATAGCAGATTTTCTCAAATTCGATCATATTCTGTTTAAGTGTGCTCACTCAATATTAAGCTAGCGGAATTGCCTGTAATTTCAAAAATTGAAGAGTTATAAATTTTATGTTTGCGTATTAAATTAGCACTAAATTATTTATAACAGATTTTCTAAATTTGATCATATTCTGTTTAAGTATGCTCACTCAATATTAAGCTAGCGGAATTGCCTGTAATTTAAAAAATTGAAGAGTTATAGATTTTATTTTTGGTTATTAAATTAGCACTAAATTATTTTTAGCAGATTTTCCCAAATTTGATCATATTCTGTTTAAGTGTGCTCACTTAATATTAAGCTAGCGGTATTGCCTGTAATTTCAAAAATTGAAGAGTTATAAATTTTATTTTTGCGTATTAAATTAGCACTAAATTATTTATAGCAGATTTTCTCAAATTCGATCATATTCTGTTTAAGTGTGCTCACTTAATATTAAGCTAGCGGTATTGCCTGTAATTTCAAAAATTCAAGTGTTATAAATTTAATTTTTGCGTATTAAATTAGCACTAAATGATTTATAGCAGATTTTCTCAAATTCGATCATATTCTGTTTAAGTGTGCTCACTCAATATTAAGCTAGCGGAATTGCCTGTAATTTCAAAAATTGAAGAGTTATAAATTTTATGTTTGCGTATTAAATTAGCACTAAATTATTTATAACAGATTTTCTAAATTTGATCATATTCTGTTTAAGTGTGCTCACTCAATATTAAGCTAGCGGAATTGCCTGTAATTTAAAAAATTGTAGAGTTATAAATTTTATGTTTGCGTATTAAATTAGCACTAAATTATTTATAACAGATTTTCTAAATTTGATCATATTCGGTTTAAGTGTGCTCACTTAATATTAAGCTATCGGAATTGCCTGTAACTTCAAAAATTCAAGTGTTATAAATTTTATTTTTGCGTATTAAATTAGCACTAAATATGTTTGAATTTAGTACACTCATTTTATTGATGTGTGCCACATTTGTTGTACTAACTTAATGGACCTAATGATTTTGATGACAAATGTTACACAAAAAAAAATTGAACCGACTTTATTAGTTGGTGCTCTGAAAAAATACAAAGTAATATTAATTCAATTGGTACTGGTAATTTTCAAGATGTTGCCATTGTGACAACAACTGCCCAACTCAAAATTATCCGGAAAATACCAATAGAATTAATATTATTCTTTAATTTTCAGTGCAGTAACGAATAAAGTCGGTTCATTGTAAAAATTATTCACTAAGTGTTATTATTGTGAGCACCTACAAATACAAATACAAAAAAAATAATCACACGCATGTATATAGGATTTCGTCACGATATTTTCAGCTCGTTAATATTTTATTCGCATAATATCTCTCAGCAAAACAATACGCGTCGTATTATCATCTCTCTCTTACGCTCGCATTAGCAGCCGCTCCCATATTTAACAATTTAAAATTAAAACACTCCCAGAGAGCCAAGCAGTCTGCTGTTAATAACAAGTGATTGTAGAACGCTTTATGATGATATTTTCTATATATTTACCATACTTGTTGTTGTTGTTGTTGCCAGTTTTATATTTTATTTTAGTTGAAGATCAACTTTATTGTAGTAAGGTTATGTCCTGGCCAGTGGTGTATCACTGGGATCTTTACAGACAATAATTTGTATCTGCAATCTCGCTGGTAATTTGATCCAGGATACATTGCAGATGATCTGTATTCTATAGTTTCACCAAATGAGATTTAAATCTTGACGAGAATTTTGCGGTTTGGCTACACAATAATTGTTGAATACAATATCAGCTTTACCATTTTATTTTAGTAGATCTAGTTTGTTGTAGTAAGGTTATGTCCTGGCCAGTGGTGTATCACTGGGTTCTTTAATGTAATGAATTAATTACAGACAATAATTGGTATTTGACATTCAATCTCGCTGGTAATTTAATCCAGGATACATTGCAGATGTTCTGTATTCTGTAATTTTTCCAATGAGATTCAAATTTTGCTGAGAATTTTGCGATTTGCCTACACAATAACTGTTGAATATCAATATCAGTTTTACATTTTATTTTAGTAAATCAACTTTTTTGTAGTAAGGTTATGTCCTGGCCAGTGGTGTATCACTAGGTTCTTTAATATAATGAAATAATTACAGACAATAATTTGTATCTGACATTCAATCTCGCTGGTAATTTAATCCAGGATACATTGCAGATGTTCTGTATTCTGTAGTTTTTCCAAATGAGATTTAAATCTGACCGAGAATTTTGCGGTTTGCCTACACAATAATTGTTGAATACAATATCAGTTTTACATTTTATTTTAGTAGATCTACTTTGTTGTAGTAAGGTTATGTCCTGGCCAGTGGTGTATCACTGGGTTCTTTAATACAATGAATTAATTACAGAGAATAATTTGTATCTGACATTCAATCTCCCTGGTAATTTAATCCAGGATACATTGCAGATGTTCTATTCTGTAGTTTTTCCAAATGAGATTTAAATCTTGCTGAGGATTTTGCGGTTTGCTTAAACAATAATTGTTGAATATCAATATCAGTTTTACATTTTATTTTAGTAAATCAACTTTTTTGTAGTAAGCTTATGTCCTAGCCAGTGGTGTATCACTGTGTTTTTTAATATAATGAATTAATTGCAGACAATAGTTTGTATCTGACATTCAATCTCGCTGGAAATTTAATCCAGGATACATTGCAGTTGTTCTGTATTCTGTAGTTTTTCCCAGGAGATTTAAATCTTGCTGAGAATTTTGCGGTTTGCTTATACAATAACTGTTGAATATCAATATCAGTTTTGCATTTTATTTTAGTATAAGATCTACTTTATTGTAGTAAGGTTATGTCCTGGCCAGTGGTGCATCAATGGATTTTTTTAATATAATGAATTAATTACAGACAATAATTGGTATCTGACATTCAATCTCGCTGATAATTTGATTCAGGAAACATTGCAGATGTTCTTTATTCTGTAGTTTTTCCAATGAGATTTAAATCTTGCTGAGAATTTTGCGGTTTGCTTACACAATAACTGTTGAATATCAATATCAGTTTTACATTTTATTTTAGTAAATCAACTTTTTTGTAGTAAGGTTATGTCCTATCCAGTGGTGTATCAGTGGGTTCTTTAAAATAATAAATTGCTCGTAATTATAGATAATAATAATTTTATCTGACATTCAATCTCCAAAGTACCTATGTAATTTAATCCAGGATACATTATTGCAGATGTTCTGTATACTTGTTTTTTCAATGAGATCTAGATCTTGCCAAGAATTTTGCGGTTTTCCTACATGTTTGTTTAATATCAATGATTATTTGAAACTATCATAGATTAAATGATAAGAAGGATTCTCTCAATATTCAATTCTCATCATTTGACATAATCACATGTAATTAGTACCTACCGACTATTTTTGATTGAAATAATGATAGCATTTATTTTTTTACCATTGTAGGATTTCCCAATGAGCTAGCTATTCGATATTTAGTAACACATTTAACAGGACGTGATATAATTAACATGTTATGATTAAATCTGTTCTCATAAATATTTATGGATGTGCATCCGGGACAAAGAAAAGGAATATTCCAGAAAACATTCAGGATAACTCCTCAAAATGATAAGGATCATACTTGTTCATGTTTATTTCTTTTCTATTTCTTTATTCGTACAAAATATAGAGATTGAAGAAATAAATTAATTTAAATGATATTGGGATAATTAAGAAGTAGGTACGTATTATTTTTATTTTTGTCAAGAATTTTAAAGGATTAATCCGGCAGTAGATTATTATTATGAAACTATGAAAACAAGATATGACCACGCGCATCTCCAATTACAGTTTGGAAGAGGAAAGATATCTTACACAGAATTTTTGGAAAATATAGGATCATCAGAAAAAGGAGAAGTATACAATTTGGTTGTAAGTTTGATTTTTTTATGGCGGTTCGCGCGTCTTGCATAGTAAACGTACTCCGATTTAGACGATTTTTGTTTCATTTTAAAAAGGAGAGTTGAGAATTGGTCCCATATTGAGAAAAATCAAATTCAAAATCTCCTTTCATCCAAAAACCGCCCTCAAAGGGGATGGAGGGTGGAATTTTCTCGAAAATTGAAAATCCGAGACGACAGAATTAATGAAAATTCCAAATGCGTTAATTTTTAAATTGGACATTTTTTCTAAAGAGTTACGGTTTCCGAGTTTCGCAATGGTAAAGTCTGAAATATGTGATATGCGTATTTCCGCTATATGGAAGAGCAATTTTTATCGAAAATTGAAAATATGACACGGCCAAATTAAAGAAAAGATTTTATATGTAGCAACATTTAAATTGAGTTACGGTTTTCGAGTTACAGCAGTAAAGTCTTAAATATGTATATTTGGGCCGCGATGTTTTGAGATCTCTGAATAGCAAGTACAAGCTAAACCTATCTATAACTTTTTGGGTATTAGTGAAAGTTCAACAATTTTCATGACTAATGTTACACTCAAAAATATATTTACTATATAATATTTATTGGTCTCCGCCAATGGTGGAGCCTGATTAGAATCACGCTCTATCGACAGCCAATAGAACATTGTCGATGTTCGTCGATGTATCCATATTATAATTATCGTATTTCATACTACTTGTTCTCTTTTAATAAAAACAAGTCATATTATAATAAATACTTATATCGAATTACCTACCAAACGTGACAAACCGATCCTCATTTAATTAATGATCTTAAAGCTGCATTGGACTAATTCTTGCACTGCTTGTAACCTTTTTGTTGTTGCTCTTATATATTTATTATGAGAGAGGCTATATTAGCGCAAGAATGTTCTATGGAATTTTCGATCGAATCTTTTTCAGTTGGTAGGAGCATAGGATAAGCTGGAGATCAGAGAGCTTCTATAGAAGGAACTGATTTTGCAATGCATAATTCATGTATATATACATGATATACAGGGTGGCCCATCGAAAACAAAACAAAGCCATTTTCCGGAAGTGTGTCATTATTTTAGGGAAAAGCAGGGACCCGTCGCTTTTTGATTCAAGGGGTAAACTTTTTTTTTCGTTATTTGGTCATCAGTTTGAACATTTAATCAACTAAGTAATAAATAAGCAACAAACTAAACTTTAAAATGTAGTCTTCAAAGTTTTAGAAGGAATATCCAAATGTAAAGGGAATTACAAGAGTTGTTAAAAGAAATCTTACTCGACCCCCAATGCTATTTAAATATTTTGGTGTGATTCTTACTCTCTCTTGGGGTTAAAAGTGTAAGGTAAAAGTCAAAAACTACCGAAAAAAGTATCCCACTTGAATCAAAAAGCGAGACGGGTCCCTGGTCTTTTCTAAAATAACGACACACTTCCTGAAAATGGCTCTGTTTCGTTTTCGATTGGCAACCTTGTATATAAGTATACAAAGTGGGGTCCACAGATATGGAATAATTTAATTTATTATGTTTATATTTGTTTGGTAGAACCTGGTTGATTTATATACTCAATTTGACAATTTATAGTGTAAAAATATTACCCACTTCTTGTACCCCCCCAAAATGAGAAGAAAGGGTTCGTGTAGTATCTTGTTCGAAAAGGATTTTCATTTTTTGTTGTTTCAAATTTGTTGCCATCGTAACTGAGAAAATTTATTTTGGAAATGTAAAATTTTGATACTTTAAGTAGAATAAAGGAAATAATGTTACATAATATTTAGGAAGTATTTTTCAATTTATTTTGCAGGTAAATTAATAGTGCAAAATGACCACCATTCACTTTTTGGCATTTTTTGGAATTCTCGTACAAAATTTTGTAAATCTAGTAGGCTACTGTTATTTTGATATTTGTAAGTTGCTAAGAGACGTCGGTGTATTGAAAAATATTTGTATGTATATTTGATTTAACTATGGCTCATTTATACGAAACTCAAAGAATAGACATTTTAATTATGATTGGATGCGGCAATAAAACAATAACTCAAAAGGACGTTTGTGAAATATTCAATAATAAATACCCTGGTCCATACGTCTCACAATCTACAGTCAGCAAAATAGAAAGTGAATTTCGTGAAACTGGACATGTAAAAACTATTCAAAAACCAGGACGAAATGTTAAATTGGATGAGGAAAAAAGTTGGATATACTGTTAGCGAATGAGGAAAATCCGCAAATGACAACTTACCGCCGACAAAGATGTGAAAAAGTAAATCATCGATATTGAGAGCTTTACACAAAGAACAAGTGGAATTTTTGAAAAAAAAATATTATTATTAGGCATATAAGATTTGAACCCTACTGCTGAGTACTATTGCTATCTCTCCTTTTCTTGATTTGAAATATACTTATGTATATCTATTTGCCAGCAACAGCAATTCGCTAACAAATTATTGTTTGTCTACCACAACACAAAATTAAACTTTAAATTAACAATAACGTCTGACGTCTGACAATTGCGACATAACCATAGACGATCTTCCAGAATGTACCTATATACCAGAGAACGAGACGTATATATACGCTCTATGCTCGTGCGTAATTCCAGTGACGGATCCCATTGTCGTTCCATGTCGACAAAATAATGATCTTGGTTGAATGAGATTGAATGAGATAATTATAATTACCAATATTGGATCACACTTGGAGCTTAACAGGCGGCGAGATGTCTGCGATCTAAGTACGAATTCGAAATTCCAAGTCTCTAGACCGTACGGGTCCTGAGAAATCGCTGCGTAGTCCATCGATACAAGAAACGAAAGTAATAAAAAGTATTTAAAAAAATACCATCCTTATAAAGTTCAGTGTTCCCATATTGTATTGCAAGATCCGCTCTTGCCTCCGGGCTAATTTCAATTTTTTTATTCAAAAGTTTCTGATAACTCTGTTTTAAATTGCATTTAATATATCTCTCAAAAGAAAATTTAATTGATGAATTTCCTAAAAATTTCCTATACCAAACAAATATATATTTTATCCTGTCGAGAGATTCGTAGCTTTTTCTAGTTGCCATGGAAACAAAAAGTTGCATTTCACATGGATAATTTTGAGGCGATCAGCTCTACAAATAGTATCCGTTGATGTAGTCACGGGCATCGTCTAGTTATGCATAAAACAGACATATTTATCCAATAAAAATGTCTGAAGGGAAATAGATTTCAAGGACGAGTTTATGAATTCATTCTGGTAACTGTACTATTCATCGTTCAAAAGTTCTCAGATCATTACAAAGATGTGGAAAAGGGATTGAAATAGTAATCATAGATTGTCTTACTAAAAACATGTCTTCATGCAATAATTTTAGGTACTAAAAATACAATTCTCAAACATTGTCAAAACTGGCGGATGCACCGATATAAGTTCCACCGTGCTTCAAAAAATCAGAACTTCGAATATCGAGTATAAAGTCAACAGAAATCTCAAAAAACTCACAAATCTAAATTCATATATTAAATAAATGTTTGTTAATTCGGTCATTGCACACATTTTATTTATTGATGATTCTGAAACTTTATTAAAAAAAATTAACCCGTGTTCTTTGTTTTTTCGAAATTTTAATTAAAAAGAAAAGTTCAAAAACACTAAAAATTAAATTGGTTCATAACGTGTGCGTTTTAGTGCCCTATGACGTCACAGTTCCCGCTCATCTGGCATTGGCTGATCTCTTATGTATTATGTCGATAATCATTGTGACAGTGACAATTAGTTGTCAACACGTTGTGAGATTAAATTTTCGTTTTATATTTGGCTTCGTCAACTCCCAAACTCCCAACGGAATATTGTAGATTTTATATCTGGTGGTTATGGTGGACGCATATCATCAGACAATGAAATTTGCAGAAAGTGTTGCGCACCCGAACAAACCTGGTAAGTACTGGAGCCGGGAAGTGTGAAATTTCCAGCGGGAATTTTAAATACATGGACAAAATGAAATTAACATTTCGATAATTAAAATATGTCTGAATATAATTTTAATGATGAGAATATCTTGTTTGCGGTATAAACTGTATTGTTTAAGTATTATTAGTATGTCCTCTAGGCGTTCCCAGTTCCTATTATATTGATCTGCTAACGATAACAGATTGGTAAGATGTTCCGCGCACATTCAGGAAGGTTTTTCATTGCTCGTATGGACTAACAAATTTTCTGGTGACTAAATAGTTCTTCCTACGTCAGAATTGAATATTAAAATTGTTGTTCGTCTTCACATATACTGAGAAAAATGAATCCTATGATTTTTTTTTATATTCGATGGAGTTATTTTTTTACCGTCATTGTTTCTATGTACTTAGTAGCTATTTGTCAGAATTCTTAGAATGAAAAACTGCAACATAATATGCCCGACAAGTATAAAATAAAACACACATTAGATTCAGTTTTGTTTCTTCTTGTTGTTATTATCCTCCCGGTATATCGTAGAAAGAACTGATGATGTCATGTTCATATTTTTAGGAACAATGAAAAGAAATGGAATAGTTTCAGAGTGAGTCACTTTGAAACTATTTATCACAGCATCATTTTTTGCTGCCAAATCGTAACGACTGTTCCGCTCCGGGCAGATTTTTTGCTTTTAAGTATCTTTTCTTATATACAGGGTGTTTCATAATATATGCGCAGGACTTGAGGATGTGATAGCTCGTCCAATAATATGCAAGAAAGTTCTTATTAACTTACCCTCTAAAATGCACCATTTTCGACATACAGGGTGTTGAAAATAAAAAAAAAGTTTTTTTGAGTATCTCCGGAACCGTTTATAGTACAGAAAACAGCTTTTGTAAGCATTTTCCACTCATAATAAGCTAAGTTTTGAGTCAGAAACAAATTTTTGTTGAGTCATAATTGGTGAAGATTTTGAAGGAGTAGTAGTTGTTTTTCTCCCCAATTTCTACGTCAATGGAAAAAGTACGGTTTTGAGGCACCCATTTGAACCGCCAATGTTCTCTACACAAAAAAGGTACTAAAGGTCGTGAGCTCTAAAGTCGATTCTTTTCGAGAAAAATTAACTTTTATGTTGAAAAAACACGGTAAATTTTTTGAAATTCAATTTTTGTATTTATTAACCAAACAAAATTTATGTAAACGTTAGAACAAGCGAGAAAAGCTAAAATTGATCTTGTTTTTTCAACATAAGACTGAATTTTTCTCGAAAACGGTCGATCTTAGAGCTCACGACCAACAGTGCATTTTTTGTGTAGAAAAAATTGACGGTTCAAAGGGGCGACTCGAAACCGTACTTTTTCCATTGGCATAGAAATTGGGGTGAAAAATAAACACTACTTTTTCAAAATCTTCACCAATTATAAGTTAATATAAACTTTTTTTTCATATTTTTGGACGAGCTATCACATCCTCTAGTCCTGCGCATATGTTATGAAACACCCAGTATAAGCTATTCGAAACTAGCTAACAAGATGGCGAAAAAGATATTGATAATTTATTGAAATGTATATTGCAGTACTTATATACAGTATGGAAGAACGGAGCTGCCGAATGAAATAAATACATTATTCCAATAAAAGGCAACATGCAATATAATTATTTTTGTTGTCTTTTAATTTCATGTAAAAGAATTCCGTTGTAGAACACACCACAAACGTATTAAAAAATCAAAGTACAAAAATTTATTGCTAAAATAACGGTTTTAAACTGACTATTTCAATTCTCGCACGAGAACGAAACTACAATTCCGATGACGTCACTAATGTCTGTCACATATTTCCTCCTTATCACTTATAATAACAACTTGTTTGAGGTTATACTTGTGAGACCCGTAAACATCATTGCGTTACAAAATCAATTGTATTTTATAATAAAATTTTCGACGTCATTCTCCACAAAACTATAAAATACGAATAAGAACTCTGTTATGTATATTGTCACAAACAAGTTCAATAACTAAGTAGGTAACAATTTGCGTACAAGCTTAGATTATCTAAGCGTACAATTATAACAAGTATATTTGCCGACTTACATCAAAGTGATGGTCACAGCATTGAATAACAACAGTCTATGGAGAATAAATGTCATCCCTATTTGCAGCTTGAAACCACTTTTTTCCCAGTTTTGGATCAAAAAGTCTAATTAAAAACAATTTATTTTGAAACTTTGATGAAGTAGATGTACACAATGCACAAAAAATGAATCAACACGGCTTTCTATAAGAACGAACATTTGTATCATCTTTAGTAGATTTTGGTACCAAAACAATAAAGTCATAAATAGTCTTGAATATGAAACTCTTCTACTTCAGATTCCTACTCGCACGTACAACCCGTCCGAACACCAACCCAGATCCATCCACCAAGATAGAACAGCATGAGAATTTCTCGTACATATCTCTTAGGGATTTTCCGATATGGAACCCTGCACCTTCAAGTCCCAGTCGGACGGAAATACTATCACTAAACAGTCCAGTGAAATATTAAACACAAATACAGACAGACAGACAGACAGCCGAAATACACCCGAATGATCTTATAATGGTACCATTTTTTTTATCGGTGGTTCTACGGAATCCTAAAAATTCTCAACCTATAATCTATCTATATAGGTACATATATAAATATGAATCGCCAAATGCGTTGCTAAGCGCAAAACTCGACAACGGCTCGACCAATTCGGATCATTTTTGTTTTAATATTTTCGTTAAGGCATAAGCAAGGTTCTTATGGAGAGAAAAGTCGTAAAAATTGCGAGGAAAATAGTAAAAACACCACTTTTCCTATACGATTTTTTTTAGTGTGGTGTCAGATATGTCACATGCATGTCAAGAACCATTATCCAAAGAACACCTATATTATCTGGAACAATGCGCCTTTTTCTTGAGAAGAGTTTGGCCTTTCGCTACGAGAGGGCAGCACTTCTGGTAGGGACTAATATTAAACCTACTCCATCTAACACAGTGGAAATATAGGTGGTAAAAGTAAATTATTTAAAATAATCAAGCAAGTAAGACATTATCGTGTACCATAAAGCATTACTGAAGTGTACAAAAGTAGGAAGTTATTTTTGTAAGTAATCGACATTTAAAACTGAGATAATAAATTAATAATTAAAGTGATTACCCATTTGTTTTATTTATTCATTTCTTCTGCACATGGCCAATAACTAACATAATTATTTATTGAAAATTTCATATATATATATATCTCTAAAATTATTACTGCTACGGCAGCAACGCGCCGGGTCCTGCTAGTTAATTATATAATCTATTACATATTCCTTTCAAATTTTTTTTCACTTCACTACTGTGAAGTTTATGTTGATGACCGATATTTCCATCAAATGATAACAGTCTCTTCACGTGTCATCACGTGACGTAATAACCAAATGTATATATCTATGTATATATCTTGCCGCTGCCTTGATAACAACAAACTGTGTTGCCACGCTTATTATTTTTTATTCTTTTGCAAATACCCTGCTTGTAGACGCTTTTGATTGACTTGGACTTACTAGTTTGCTTGACAAGCAAATTGTTAATTGGCATGCTAATTATTATTATTATCATTTATGCAAGATAAATCGACGTCAATCAGTCTGGTTGTTGGGCAACCCGACAAAGGCAGGTATATAGCGTATATGATACTTATAAAAAAAACTATATGCGATTGTCGGTGGTTTTTATGGACCTCGTTTCCTTACACTGATGAGATTAGTAGAGCCACAAAAAAAGCACAAGACATTATAATTGGCAAATGGGACGTTTTGGAAAATTATAATAAAATTTAAGGAGTGATTGACAGGGAAAAAAAGTCGGATATAATTCGCTTTAATAGGATTTAAATCGTGTTTGCATATTTTTTAAAAATATTACTTGCAAAATATCGCAAATACAAAAAGATAAAGCAACATGTCTCTTTGATTTTAGGTATATTATTAATTTATAGTATTTATGCGCATTTATGCGGCATGATAAATAATGTGAATAACTAAATTCAAAAAATATTCCTTATAAGTTTCTAAGTATTACAAATAGAAAACTTAAATGTTATTAAAGAATTATGTATCTGCTAGGAAGTTCGTAGCGTGAACTCAACGGTCACACCTATATAACAGGGTGGGGTTTTTGAATGGAACAGTGCTTATAGCGGCCCTGGGAATAAGATTTTTCAAAAATCCAAAAATTTTCATGGAGTTGGCTTTCCTTATGTAAAAATAAATTGGTGTCCCAAAGAGGGGCCACAGCCCTAAACAACTTTGTTTTTTCAAATTGGAGGAAACCACTTGTGGCACATCTTTTGAAAGTTTATTAAAAAAGAAGTTTGTCGATAACATTTTTTTGACATCTGTCAAACCATGTGTCAGAAATTTACTAGAAAGTGATTTATAACTATTTCATGAACAATTACATTAATAATAATATTAACACTGGAATGTCACCTTTTTAGCGTAACAGTTATCGAAAATGTGCCCCATTAATCTGTTGGCATAAACCCAACCGATGGTAGAACTCTTTCCTTACTTATCCCAAAACTTCTGGCGTGATTGAACGTATGTCTGCCCGAATTCTTACCTTTAAATCTTCCAGTTTTCTAGATAATTTAAATGGAGACCTGTATTTAAATGTTCTTCAAATAATTTTAATACCAGAACTCCAAGGAATATTCCCTAATGATGGAAATCTAGACCAAAGGATATTTTTTTAGCAGGATGGTGCTCCTCCCCATTTTTCAAGAAATGTAAGGGCATTTTTTAATGCTTCATTTCCAAATAGGTGGATAGGACGCTGAGAATTTATAGAGTGGGTTCCCAAATCCCCGGAAATTACACCCATAGATTTTCATTTATGGGGCGATTTAAAAACTAAGACCTATGTCAACAGACCTAGAAATCTGGAAGACTAAAATGCATGGATATCGGCTGAGATACGTTAAATCACGCCATAAGTTTTTGGAAGGAAGAGTTATAGGTACCATTGGTTGGGTCTGTGCCTGTGCCATCAGGTTCAAAAGATGACAAATTTTATTTTCTTCTTTTTAAAGCATTTAAATAAAAGCTTTTTAAAAACAAGTTTTTTGCTTTTAATTTTTGAAAATTGAGTTAGTACTTAGTTCTAAAGATTATCCAATCCTTCACGTAAAAACAAATTTTTCTTGAATCATGAATCATGATTACATACATACTAAGATACAGGTCAGGTAGATCATATGTCATAATACTAGGAATCATGATTATACAGAATCTAGTTCAAAATTAAAGCAGAGTAATAGAATAACTCATTCAGTAAAATAAAACGAAAATGAGTTGGACAATATATACGTACTATAACAAGTTCATCAACATCGTTTCCGTAGTGTAGTGGTTATCACGTGTGCTTCACACGCACAAGGTCCCCGGTTCGATCCCGGGCGGAAACATTTTTTAAAATTTTTTTTTTTTCGTTTTATCTTTTCAACTCATTTATTTTTATTTATATTTCAATCCAATGACAATTATTTTTTTGCAAATTCAAGTTAGACAAATTATAGCACCTGTAAGCCATAAAACTGGAAAATACATTGAAAAATGAATGTTATTTCCTAAAACCACATAAATATTTTTAGGGAGCTTACCTTAGAGTTGATGTGGTGTATTGGAGTTGAAATGCTGAACCGAAACAAGAAATCGTCCGTAAGTACAGACCACTACAATAAGCAATGTGTCGGTTGAACGAGATGTTGCTTTCAACCCCGTCGTATGAGTGGTGAGTTTCCTTTTTATATATACCTAGATATCACCACATCTATCTTGATTAATCAAAAACCGATTTCCATGGGCGTACAAGAGGGAGGTTGATGGTAAATAAATAATACTATTGCTAAATCATCAATCCATGGATATGAATTTATACAAAAAGATCCAAAAACGGTAATCTTTTTCTATAGACCTATTAGTAATTTTTTGAATTATATATTTTGGAAGGCTTATAATCAGTCCAGAAAATAATATTTTGTAATACATTTGCCAATACTAATTCATAAATGAATTCAAAAGGTTATTTAAATATATCTGATAAAGGAAAATTCAATTGTTTTCCAGTCATTAGTTTAAAAATTGGATTCTAATCAGGTAAGGTTTTTTCTAAGTACATACTACAACCCGTCCTTGCGCTTACAAAATTCTCTTAACAATAATACTTTTTCAGAAAAGCAACCGTTTTTCTGAACTGAACAGAATCTTTGCTGTTTATTGCCATCTCTAGAACTGTTAAATATAATAATAATAAAACATTCCGCTACCAAAAATTGCGTTTCATTATAATAATTGTTGATTGTTGCCTTAGCATGGCTTGTTTTAATTTAGCGGAGAACTGACTAGAAAGATATGTGTTATTTCTGAAAGTATGCTCATCACCAAGAGAAACCCAACCCCAATTTCGCGATCCTGAACAGGTCCGTAAATTTTTCTCAGAATTTTGCTCTCAAAACACCTCAATTTGTCCTCACTTGCTTTTTTAATTTTCCAGGTCTCCGAAC
Source organism: Crioceris asparagi (assembly GCA_958507055.1). NCBI lineage: Eukaryota > Metazoa > Arthropoda > Insecta > Coleoptera > Chrysomelidae > Crioceris > Crioceris asparagi. The sequence continues at coordinate 1,894,630 of OY293829.1, forward strand.
TTTGATACCTACCTAACTATTTTGATAACTTGTTGGCTAAATTTCACCTTCCACGTCAATGATCATTGCTAATTTCATCGCCCTGTATATACTTCATTTCCAGAACGTAATCTTTATTTATACATCCTTCATACCTAATATGATTGAGGACATCAGACTATATTCATCTGCAAGCGGTCCAGTTGGTAATTTCTTCCTCATGAATTTGTCCCTTTTTATTAAGCAGAATTGGAATTGAATTCGTAGCAATCAAATGTCCTGCCAAGCATATTATCCTTGTGATCAAGTGATGGCGGCCATTTCAATTAGGACTCCTTATTATTTAGACTTCTATAAAAGCAACACCTTTCAGGATTATCATAAAAATCATAATTTTATGTCGATTTTTTTATATGCAGGACTATTTTTACTTATTTTACTAAATGTATGTAATTACAATTACTATTTAGGCTAGGCTAGCTATCAAAAACACGTTTTTATTCGATTTATGTTCTCTCTCTTTCATTGATTTATCATGTCTCTTTTATATATATTTCATTATCTCTATCAAAATAGGCAAGTTTATTTGAAATTTGAAATAAATTATTATTAATTTGCATTTGAACAAAAGCATTCACGAATATTAGGCAACTTAAAATACATCGGCTTCAACAATTGCATACAAGTTTTTTACTTCGACAACTTGTAGACGAAAACCGAAAACATTGATCAATCACAAGTCGGCGACAACAAATGTATCAATAATAAATAGTTCTAAATAAGTTCTAGAGTTACATTAATCCTGAATATCAAATACGGAGTGACCTTGAGGTACCTGCTATCCCCTACTATTTTATGGTAAGACTCAATTTTGTTTGAGGAATTGGTTGGTTAATTTCGTTCCCCCTTATGAGGTGTACAGGTGTACAGCTATTTGATTCTAATTCCTTAATATTTTATTCGTTATGAATAAATCAGTTATCAATAATATGATTATGGTTTTCAATTCATTACGATTATTCTGATCTTTGTTTCCAAAATGTGAAGTGTCATTAGTCTAATAGCATTACTTTGCATCTGGCCCATTAGCTCAGTTGGTTAGAGCGTCGTGCTAATAACGCGAAGGTCGCGGGTTCGATCCCCTCATGGGCCAAGCATTTTTTATTCCCGCACCTGTGTTTTTAGAATTAAATTTTTATACAATTAAAAAATACAGAACGACTCTATCGATTAACATTTTTTCTTGCAAATTAGAAAGGCAAGGCAGAAAGCACTTTTGAACACCTGTGCAGTAAGTACACTTGACTTTTTTCTTCAAAGTCACCTGTTGAAGTATGTATTATAATTTACATCATCAATATTCATATTCTTTTATAATGATTGATAGGTGGTAGACAAAATGATTATATAGTGGAGACCAAATGAATTATTTATGATATGAAAATGACATTTCGATTACCCAAGTGCTTAAGCTGGACCGCAAATTATGAAGTTGTTATTAATTGTAAAATTATTAGATATGCTCTTGAGATTTAATATACCCTAATAACGTTTCTGACGATAATATGATCAGTTTTAAAAATATTTTTATTTGTTTTTCAGGAATTTCTAATTCCTTTCCATCAAGCATGGCTTTCAAATTAGTTTTGGTAGAAAGGGAAGATAGCGAGAACAACTGTGTAATAAGTAACTGTGGCATTTTAATCGACGAAAAGTTTGTCCTCATTACATCAAACTTATTCAAAAACGATCTGGAATGCATAAATTTCCAAGTAAATAAAATGATACCTGGTAAATTGTATTCAGATGTATTTAAAAATATATATTTGCCTATAAACGTCCTCTGGAAAAATGAAGAATTATACGTGGTGAAAAAAGCAAGAATATGTTCAGCTTTTATATCGAGAAACGTCAAAGAATCCAACAAGGATATATTCAAGAACTGGGCCATCGATTCTATTGATAACAATACAAATATAAACGATCTTCTGTCTTTGTTTTTCATACTGATACTAGATGAAAATAGAACAGATGTAGATCTTCAAGCATCATTGAAAAAGTGGTGGGACAGAATAGGAAGATTGAATATTGCTAAGGGAGATGCGGTGCGTATTGAAAGTGTTTCATTTGGTAATAGACTATTTATGGATTCATGCAGCAAGGGGATCATCTCGAATATATTCGGAAATGATACTTGTTTCTTATTCAGCGACTGTCTCACGACGCCAGGCAGCGAGGGGAGTCCAGTTTATCTCGACAGGTAGGTACAACCTTTTTGACCGACTACGAAAAAAACAGAGGTGGTATACAATTCAATTGTGTGTTTGCTTTTTTTATGAATGTGCGCCTCTTGCCTCGTGAATATGAACCGATTTTGAGCGTTGGCGGCTTCGCTGCCTTGAAAGTTTTACCACAGACAAGGGGACGTGGATTCCGAACCACCAATATGTCTCATAATAACTCTCAAGGTAAAACCTTCCAGAGAGCTGTGCTAGGGAAATATACTATCTCGCTGGTTTCCCGTTGCTTGCGAGAGGAGGAGAATGCAATGCGACAGTCAGAGGATTCGAACGCACGCGCGCCTGCATCCACGTTGCCAACGTATTGTGCTGCTTAATTATTCCGATGATCGAAGGCGGTCAGTGTTAGCCCACAGCAGAGAGAACATAAAATAAAGAGAATGTCAGTCCAGATTCCATGTAAATAGTTGTGTGGAGCTAGCGCTACCGACTTGGTCCCACATAAACTAAGAAAATGGCGCGAGATTTTGAATATCAACTCTACCTTTTCATTGGTATACCTACATGTCATTACTTTTTCAAGTTGGCATATGTATCATAGCCTTACGGTTTATAAGTTTTTGTTTTGGCTGTTGAATATAACGCAGATAGGGTTCGAGTTCCATTTCAAGGAAGAATTTGTTTTTTCGCCTATTTCTTATCAAAAAATATACTATACACTTGTTTAAGGTCAGGGTCTATATTAAGATCTCCAGAAAATGTACAATCACATCAAATTTATACTGAGTGTAAGAATTTGTTTGTTTTTTACTTGGTGCTTATTTCCAGTCATCCAGACATGTTGAACAAGAGTGATGTACCCTTCGGTGCTGTTCTGTCTAGCGTTAATTGGTGCAAAGGTGAATGGTTGGGTTTATCATTAATTATTGATATGAGATCTATCTTAATTGAGATTATCGTACTTGATAGATTTACAATGGATAGAAAAGGCCACGTAAACAAAGATATTCTTGGTAAGTACCCTAGAAATATATATAAAATGTAATCACCTAATTTGTAATAAGTTGATATAAATAATAATAAAAGTTTTTCTTTCTTCTCGAGAATCGCATTAGAAATTGCCACATCTCATCATATTGATAAAATTGAGGTGTCGAGATGCAAATAAATGTATGAATTTGACGGGACTTTAAAAAATAAAAGGAAGATATATAGGATTTTTGAAGCAGTGATCATTGCTAAGTAGGTATCCCCTGCGATATTTACATTTCTGGAGTAATGGTTGGAAAGCTTTCAGAATTGGGGTCTGGGAATCTGGTCTAACGATTTCTATGAAAATTCATATGCATTGGTTCTAGAGTGTATTGAATCGATCACATTCACAAGAAAAATCGTTTTCAGCAATTAATATTCTCATTTCACAAGTTCTACAGATTATATTTAGTATATCAATACGAACCCAATAGCATCATAGGAAAAAATAGTCCTAAAGTTAAACTTCCGAGTATTGATCTAGAGTTCCTCGGTTCGAATTCTGATCACCTTAGAGATTTTTTTTTGTTACCAAAACCCATTTTTTTAAATAAAAGATTCTAATATGAGTTTCTAATAATTTAATCGGAAATTTTCAATGAAAATTTGTACATATCTAATATATTGCGACCCTTAAGGTACACATTAGCTATTTCAAGGAAGGGTTGGCAGATTTTGGTAAAAATTAGCAAAAAGGGGTTTTCGGAGTCGAGAAATCGATTGACGATACTCTCATATTTAATCGGTGTGATCCTCGAGGTCCATCCACACTTGCACATTCATATTTATATCGAAATCTATAACTCACGAATATGTGATCAATAAAAGCAGTATTTACCGAGTGCAATACATTTTAACCAGAAATATGCACATTTTTTGATAAGTTTAAATATTCTTAGTAACTCTTATAGACCCATCTTATATCCTGTCTTATCCGAGCAAAGCTCGGCCTCCAGATATTAATATTTATCATTTTTTTGTTTGATGTTCTTTCCATTTCTGATGATGATGATCCATATATATACATAACATCCATTGTGATATAAGATAATATAAAATTATTATGGTATCTTGCAACTTGCAGCAAAATGAACACCATTTAATCTAGAAATTTTCATTACCCTCATCTTCATTAGAATTCAGCATAAGTAGTTGCAACTGTTGCATGAAAATGTGATTCTCAATGCATACTAAATTCGTTACAAAAGTTGAAGGACCTTTTTTGCAATGCAGCTTGGTGCATATTGATGAACATTTTTTTTTCATTTGAATAAATTTATTATAGAAAGAAACAAAAACTTTTAGACAGTGACATATACAAAACTTACCAGAAAGAAACTAGAAAATCAACTTTTCGACATTTCCCACTTTAAATACAAGAATATTCATGAAAAATAAAAAACGATAAATTATATCACCAAAATCCACTAAAAACTCATTAATACTTTACACGCCTTACACTTTACACGGTCGAGTTTCGACCACTGGGCACTTATGAATTCATTTCAAAAATAATATCTTTAAGGTCCTGGCAGTTATCGAGGACTACCTATATGTCGTCCAAATATCATAGATCATAGCTGAATTCAAGACTGTTTTATTTTTAACCCCCGACATGCAAATATGGCTAGCCATTTAGCTATTTATTAGCAAGGATTGCATTGAGTAAAAATAAAATTAAATTATCTATTTAAAATTCAAAAAAGAAATGACTTTTCACATTCTTATCTTATTGTGCGTTAATATAAATAAAAACAATTATTTTGTTTATTCGAAAACGATTTCCACTCGCTTCGCCTCCCATCTTAAACGAAGAATTAAAAAGCAAATAAAAATCCAAAAACATCCCACCCACAAGATGAAAAAAAAACGAAATCAAAAATCTAAGAGAGACAAGCAATACACAAGAATTTAAGTTTATTTTATTTTACCATGGTAATTAATTTTCAAATTTTATGTAACTGAAGGACTTTTCATTTTTTATTATTTTAAATTAATGAACTCCCAACTCTAAATTAATTTTGTAATATAACTGAAGAAGACCAGGAAGAAAAAAATGGTTGAAATGTTGTGTAAATAAACACAATATAAACTCGAATAATATAAATTATTCAAATCCAAGAGTCCCAAACCCAAGAAAAAATCTAAAAAAAAACTATACAATTATTATATCCTTATCATAAAGTGTATTCCGAGTCTATAGGAGTAAATGGGGAAAAACCTCGAATTATTATTATTATATAGATATTTATCATTTTCTTTGTACTTACGGGATGGTTTCATGATATTTTTATACTCAACTCAGTTGATTTATATTTCGATAAGATACAATAAAATATTCTAGGATTATAATTATGCTGCAATGGAATAAAAATGATTTGTTTATTGGTATTGCCTAATTAATTTGAAGCCTGTTTAACATTTGAAAAATTGTATAAGAATTTTTATTCTTGAATTAAAATTATCCACATAACTTTAATTCGTGAATTTTAATTCGGCAACACTGTGTTTCCAAATTCTATAGGGTTAGGCAATTACCTGTATTTACAATGTCACTGCCTGTACTCATTCTTATAACAATTGATAAACTTGATAAACAGAAATTAATAAAGCTGAAAATTCGCGGGAATATTCAGTTACGTTATTCAACCCACAATTTTGATTTGAAGTTCTTGATTACGATTATGACGGCATCTGTTAGAAAGTAGCTAACTCAACTAGCTGGTGCAAGTACTTATTCGCAAAGTTGCCGTATTTTCATTGTGTATGTGTATAAGATTAAATCGTAAATTTTTATTCTTGAATTAAAATTATGTACTTAATTTTAATTCAAGAATAAAATTCAAGATTTATACGTATATGCATAATTCTAATATAGAGGGTGGTCCAAAATATAATGGAGAAACTTTGACAGCGTATTCAGCAGATAAAAATAATCAAAAAAGTTCATATAAACTTATCTCCAAAAACACTTCGTTTTGTAGATACGGGGTGTTGAAATATTGCGAAAAAAATAGATTTTCTTATTTTTAAAGAAACTCTTCTAGATTTTGCTTTCAATCTTAGTAGGTATTATTGCCACTTAGAATAAATTTATAGCACTTGTTGTTTTACCAGTGGCGTTCGTGAGAACGTTTTGATTATTTTAAATAAAAAAAAGTTGTACGACAATGGTTTATCGCAATTTAGTTAACAAATTTAGATATTCAGATCAATTCTAAACAAAAATGGTCTCTTTAGTATTCTCGCTAAAACGAACCGTTTTCGAGAAAAAAAATAAAATAAATAAATAAATAAATAAATAAAAACGAATTGAAATATCGCGAATTATCTTAATTTAATTTGCAAACCTCAGATATTAGGTGCACATACAAACAAATTTTTTTTTTCTCAAAAACGGTTCATTTTAGCGAAAAGACTAAAGAGACCATTTTTGTTTAGAATTGATCCGAATATCTAAATTTGTTAACAAAATTGCGATAAACCATTAGCGTAACTTTTTTTATTATTTAAATTAATTAAAATGGTCTCACGAACACCAGTGGTAAAGCAAAAACAAGTGTTTATCATGCTATAAATTTGTTTTTAAGTGGAAATAATACCTACTAAGTTTGAAAGCAATATCTAGAAGAATTTCATTAAAAATAAGAAAAAACGATTTTTTTGGCAATATTTCAACTTCCCCCAAAACGACGCGTTTTTTGAGATAAGTTTATATGAACTTTTTTAATTATTGTTATCTGCTGAATACGCTGTTAAAGTTTCTCCATTATAATTCGAACCACCCTGCATATTACTCTAATATAAGAAAATAAATTTTAGAATTATGATAATGTAGATAATTTTAATTCAAGAATAATAATTCAGAAATTTAATTTTCTAGTATTCTTTACCATCATATAAATAGAAGGGAATGAACAAAAATTTAAAATAATTTATAGTTCAAATGATTATGATTTGAAAATATAACGATAATTTTCTAAATTTCAATTTTATTACCGAGCAAAACAAATCATTTATTTAAAATTATTTGTCATATATTTATGGAGTCACGAACTTATTTGTGAATAATTTTCTTGTTTAAATATTAATTTGTTTTATGCCATTAATTACCAAAACAGGGTGCTATAACGGATTTTTCATGCCAAAGGTCTTCATCCACCGAAAATGCACCACTTCAAAATTACCATTACCAATACATACAAAATGATATTGTATTTCTCATTGCACCATCTCCTCATACAAGTCGGTTTTAGTTCTTAAAACTTATTTTTTACTATGTGTGCTTTGTTGTTATTCTCAGATTTTGTTAAATATCTTCTAATCGCATTAAAATATATTTTTACAGTAACTACAGACTTTTCGTTAGTCCAAATTTATTCAGAATCAAGTTGGGGAACCGCAGTACTGCTCAATGAAGAAAATGGAATTTTTATAACAAACTCTCACGTTCTAACAGTAAGATCACTCTCATTAGAAATTGGAAAACATAACTAAAATCAGTTAAAGTCCCCTTAAGTGACTATAGCAATGGTATTAAATACCAATCATTTAAATAAAACACATTTCAGAGTAACGATATAAAATTATATTACAAAGGCAGGAGCTATGAGGCAAAATTGGTATATAAAACACCAGAAGATGAAGAATTCGACTTGGCTATCGTACAATCAGCAAAAATAATCTCTGAAGAAACATTGAAGGAGATAAAATTTGCTGGAAAAGCCGCAAAATTGGGTAAGAAAACCTTGAACCTTTATATTAGACATAAACACTGAACTATAAAACAAATGGAATAGGCAGCAGTGCCTTGACAAGTCAGTGCGCGAAAACACGCCAGAGACAAGGTAATAGGTAAATCTTCACCTATCTCTATCTCTACTACAGAGATGTTCTCTGTGCTCTACTAGCCTTTCATCGCTCACTCTCACTACTTCAGTACATATTCCATATTATAGTTCGGTGGAGACAATTACTTGGTTCATAAAAACTTAGTTTGTGCTAAGAAAAGAAAACTCATAATTTTGCGACTTTTTTCGTTGATTCGTATCTACAAAAAAAAATGATTTGTAATACGTTTTCATCCATTTCTATACTGGAAACAAGAACACGCTCCAGGCTCCATTAGTGTGAGTGTGTGAGACCAAATACTGTAGATGGGATCAGAATCTGTATGTATTCATTTTTTTATTGACTTAAACTTCATATTTCGTACAAACATATACGTTAAATTGCTTAGAATAGCCTGTTCTCGATAAGAGACAATAAAATTTCAAGAGATAATTTCGTTGTTTGGATATTGTTACCCGACATAACCTTACATGTGACGTCAGCACTAATGGAGCATATTTGTGCCATCAATCGACAAACCATTGAAAAAATAATGTTTATTATTAGCTTTATTCTAACTGGGGTCAAAATGGCTCATATATTCTATTGCCTTACAATGACAAGAGGCCATTTACTGATATAAATTTGGTATATAAATTGAAAAATTCAAAAGAATTTCAGAAAATTTGAAAATAACAAAAACACTTGATACCTAGTAACAATAATTATCATTACTGTTGTTTAAGCTTAGTATGAAAAATAATGTCCGTGTATAGCGGTTTCCTGGCTAGAAATATCCACTTCCGGTTATTTACATCTGGATCTCGAACTTATTTTTTGAAGTACCTACCTCCAATATTTATTTAAAAAATTCAATACAAGTTATATTTAGGTGATCCTGTATACGCTGCTGGATTCTCAATTTTTTCAAAAACTACAATACCAACACCAACCTTAACCAAAGGATGTATTAGTAATATTGGCAAATATATGCTGAAAACAACATGTTGTATACATGCTGGTGCCAGTGGTGGCGCCATTTTAGACCTAAGGGGTCATCTATTAGGAATAATTGTCTGTAATGTCAAATTGCACGGCAACAATGTAGTATATGCTCGAGTCAATATGGCCATACCTGCTGAAATATTTAGGAGCACCGTTATGCTATATTTACAAAATAAGGGTAAGTTATTCGATATAGTTGAAAGAGAAATTGAATACCCTGTCTCTTCCGAATGGCAAAATGCACCATTTTCGAGATATAGGGTGTAGAAATTGAAAAAAATATCGTTTTTTGTGAATATCTCCGGAACCGTTCATATTACAGACAACAGCTTTTGTAAGCATTTTCCACACATAATAACCTAAGTGTTGAGTCGGAAAAAACTTTTTGTTAAGTTATAATTGTTGAAGATTTTGAAGAAGTGGGTGTTTTTCTCCCCAATTTCTACGCCAATGGAAAAAGTACGGTTTTGAGCTGCCCATTTGAATCGCCAATGTTTTCTACACAAAAAATGTATTATTGGTCGTGAGCTCTAATGTCGACCGTTTTCGAGAAAAATCAACTTTTATGTTGAAAAAACACGGTAGATTTTTTGAAATACACTTTTTTTATTTAATCAAACAAAATTTATGTAAACCTTAGAACAAGTAAGAAAAGCTAGAATTGACCGTGTTTTTTCAACATAAAAGTTGATTTTTCTCGAAAATGGTCGACTTTAGAGCTCACCACCAGCAGTACCTTTTTGTGTAGGAAACATTGGCGGTTCAAAGTGACGCCTCAAAACCGTACTTTTTCCATTGGCGTAGAAATTTGAGGTAAAAACAACCACTACACCTTCAAAATCTTCACCAATTATAACTTAACAAAAATTTTTTTCTGACTCAAAACTTAGCTTATTATGTGTGAAAAATGCTTTCAAAAGCTGTTGTCTGTATTATGAACGATTCCGGAGATATTCACAAAAACGATTTTTTTCAATTTCAACACCCTGTATCTCGAAAATAGTGCATTTTAGGGGGTAAGTTAATATAAACTTTTTTCATATTTTTGGACGAGCTACTACATCCTCAAGTCCTGGGCATTATGAAACACCCTGTATATATGAAATTGAATATTCTATATAAATCGTAGTAAACATTGCCAGCCATATTCACCGTTACCGTGGTAACAAACACAAAATGTGTTTTATTATTGCTAAACAAATAAGTATTTTTTAACGCGAAACAATATAAGAGACTGACGAAAATTAAATATTTCGTTATCCTATTAGATTAAATGCAGATTATCATTTGGTGTACATTTAGCATTTTTTACCAAGAAAAGTTAATTTTTGAAACAACTAATATAGAGGAATATAAAATGTGAACATCTAGTAATCGCTCTAATATATGGTCTTAATTTTATTGGCCATTTAGTATTTCTTGGCAATCAAGATTATCATTTTTTATGACTACATGTGATATTCTTACTAGACTGAAAGTGATAAATCTAATATTTTATACATAAATGTTTCTTCAGAACAATTCTGGCAATAGGTGCTATGCCGTTTTCAGAATTTTATTACGGAGTCAGGCCAGAAAAAGCTTTCTAAATGGAATACAATATATATACATAGGAAATGAATCTACATTGATAATTGAGAACTAGAGTAGGTACTCATGTTTACTGTTCTATATACCAAAGGCCAAACGATTCTGATAAATTCCAAATGGAAAATGAAATGTGCAGAATCTAAATTTCTCCTATAAAGAAACCTTTATTATCTAATTTGAGTTTGTTTTCTTTTAGAAAAATATTCACTTCGGTAATATTTATATGATATTTTGATTATTATTAGTACAGGGTTATCAAACATGTAAAAGTTAAATTTAAAATAACTTAAAAGTAATTTCTTTCAAATGGACACCCCATATTTTACACAAGAGTATGGTCGTGTCCACAGCAGTGCCTGATTACTAATCGATTAGTAATCAGTAATCAAAAATCGGTATCTTGTGGACACGACTGATTACTGATGCATCATTTGTCAAACTGACACTTGTCAAATGATTTGAAATAATTTAATTCGACAATTGCACATATTAGAGGAATTGAAAATGGAAGAAGAAAACGTATTTTCTATTCAATATGTTTATAATGAAAAAGATTATGTGGTAAACGGAACGATAGAGGTCCATAATAGAATTGGGAAATATCTGAAACAAAATATATTTTATGTACACTATGGTTTTCTGATAGCTGTCACATTAAAGAAGTCAACTTTTTGATTACCTGATTACTAAGCGATTTTTAATCAGTCACTCTGCTGTTGACACGATCATTTTTCTAATTTATCTGCACTGTAAATAAATAACCTTTCTTCCATTTCTGTTATCTTTTGTTGTTTGTAAAAACTTAACTATTTTGTTTTGTTTTGTAGATAATACGGTGTTCAAGATGCTGCACACCGACAATCAAACAGCTAGGCTTATATGGAAAAGGATCGAAGGAAAATTATGATATGTGATAGAATTTTCAACTTAAAATATATGGAAGCGGGCATAACAGTTTTCTTTTTAGGTTAGAATTAATATTGTGGCACTTAGAATTTTTATTTCCAGTGATAAACCAATATATATTATTATACCATTATATATTACTTATTACTTATCACATTTCCTTGTGATATGAAATAGATATCAACGGGTTCATATAAATGCTTTCAAAACAAAATAAATTGTTTTCAAATGATATCTGTTATGTAGAAATACCGATAGGATTTGTATAGTGTTTTTTGCAGAATTAATTATGTATCTACTATCACTTTTCCATGTAAGTAATAATCCAAAGTATAATTATTATCAATAAGCCTAAATATAAAATACAAAAGATCCAATAATTGAATCTTACAAATTATAAAGCTGCATGATCAGATATTATCAGATATATACCTACCTATATATGATATTATAAAACATAATATACCTACAACTATTTTCTAAATATCTGAGATAGATACCCAACGAGTTTAAAGAATACCAATTACTGGAAAATGAATTGAGAAAATAAGAATGATAATCATTCTTTGAATTTTACAATATGGTATTATTGGAACAGAATTTAATTCATGCAGGTAATTCTCATTGTTTTCCATTGGTCGATCGTTATCGTGCTGTCCTAATTTTTTCAGACTTGCTATACCTATATATGAGCAATTTTCTATGAAAATTTTTCCATCAATATCCTTTGATATTAAACACCAAACTGTTTATCCCCGTCGTCATGTTGTCTTCAAGTTTACAACAAATTAAATCGTCATTTACTAAATTTTCTGCGGAATTGCTATATTCTAACTACACAAACGTTACATAAATGACGATTCAAACATATTTCTTTGTGAGATAACCTGTGATATAAACTGGGCGTTTTTAAAGATTAAATACACCTATCTGGCTGTCAGAAATCAAAACATGAGCTTGGCATTGGCCAGGGTTAAAATGGCCGTGGAAAATTGATAGATATATGGAGATGTGGCGTTCTCCATTATTGGCATCGATTTACCAACTGCTAGAGCGCACCTGCTCCACTCACCGACAGAGCGCGCTAGGAATGTCTTTCTGGATAAGCCACGCGAAATCTAACTATATAGTTTAATTTAATACAGGTTAAATGGTGTGCAGTAGATGAATTATAGTTCATAGTATGATGATAGTCAATCGCAACACTGTAATTCTACAGTACAGCGTACAGACCATCGACAGTTGAAAGGTTATTATACCAAGTCTTATCCGACTTGGAATCAGTTATTTTTTGAAGCAAAGTAGCGACAATAGAAAAACCCATTTTTGGAAAATTTCAGCTCTCTAACCATTACGGATTATGAGATATAGCCCCTGACACAAGAAACAGAAGGTTGCGCATGTGGCTACGTCACGCGGAGCAAGATTTGGCGTCAATCCACAATCCAGTTAACCTAATTCCTTCGTGTTTATTACCTCTTCGGTTTTAGAAGTTTCTGGTGATATTTTTGTGGTATTAAATGCGGTTTTTTGTGGCAGGATGTAATACAGATAATCCTATGAACGAAATCTGCGTTTTGAGCTTTTGGGCTATAATGCCCGAAATCAACGATTGCTTAAAAGAGTTCTCATTTATCTTTGAAGATTATGAAAGGAAAATTGGCCCGAAATAATAGACATATCAACAAAAGAAATCGCCCAGAATTAGTAGAGACTCTTTTAAACACAAACCAGGTGGAGGCTGCAATGCAAGTATGTATATAATTTGCAAAATATTGCATTTTCCGACTTTTGGAATACGCGTTTAGTTGTGGCATTTTTTAAGACTTTTCTTTATATTTTTCGGCGTATTTAACCTTTACAATTATACTTCTAAGCTGATTTTTACCCTAATTAACAAGTTTTACTAATTGCTGTAGAATAGAGAAACATTCCCATAAGAATTCTGCATTAAATTCAAATTTTAAGCTCCGCGTGACGTCATGCGCAAGACGGACGAATTTAGAACGGCTATCGATCCTACCTTTGTTTCTTGTACTATGGATACAGCCTGCTGACTGCTGACAGACGGATGGACAGCGGTGTTTCAGCAATAGGGTCCCGTTTTCACCAATTTGACACCCTAAAAACCAGCTTGGAAACTGGAAACCATTTGACCCGATTACATGATACCATTATATAGACATAAAATTGATAAACTGTGGGTCCTCTAATACCATATGAGCCATAATTGAAGAACCTATAGTAACTACAATAGAACACGAAAAAAAAAAAGATAGACAAACATTGAAATTAACGGACCCCGTACTATTTGACCTGCAAGTCTACTAGTCACCCTAACCGAAAACTATCTAAGGAGAAGACTTTGCCCTAACTATATCCAAACCGTTTATATCTATTCACATGTTACCGACACATATATAAACTTGGCAACATGGTCTAGTTTTGTATGGACACGAGAGTTGAGCGTGTCCGTAGTGGGGAAGTAGCGTCAGGACCGGGTAGTTTGGGTAGGGTGAATAAAACAACAATTTCTTAGAGATTTCGTTTATTTAAACTAAAAGATACTCTATACAAGAACTTGAAGTCTTCTCATGATATAAAAACAATGGTATGACGAGGCGCATCCTCAAGCATCTAGCGTCTCCCACTGACGTCACGACCATTGAATATAGTGATAATTTAAGCCAAATCTTAGGCAGGTGACAGATCTGAAGGAGACCAAATACACGAGCAACACTCGAACGTGTTTAACCTTCTCTTATCCACGCAGTGGTGACGTTAGTGGTTAAAAATGCGCGAACTTTACAAAATTGAGTTCTGACATAGGCCTTTTTCCAAAACCCCAGTGTATAGTGCTGCACGTTTTGTCCGAGCTGGAATCGGTACAGGCATGTATGGGTTTTAGAGTGTATTGAATCGATTGGATGTATTCACATTCACAAGAAAAATCGTTTTCAGCAATCAATATTCTTATTCTAAGACTTTTTCAGATCATACGTTATAACTCAGTATAAACCTTAATACATCATATGGCATAAGTAGCTCAATGGTAAGTTTCCTGCTATTAATCTGGAGTTGCTCGGTTCGTATCCTGATTCTTTTTCAACAAAACACATTTTTTGTAAATTAAAGGTATTAATATGAGGTTCGTATAATTTAATGCGGGTAATGAAATTTCTACATGTTTGGCCAATGTAAACCTTCAGTGTAAGTCTTTGATTTTCTTAATAAGTTGAATCAGCCAACACAGTCAAGACATTAGTTTTCCGCAGATTTTTGCTTGTGCGCCGATCAACTCGAAACCCAATCGCCCATATCGCGAGCGGTCAGACACTCCTCGCTGCGCCACCGCTGTGTTTGATATGGGCAGCTGCTGAGGTAAGCGGCTAACACCGCTAATAATATTGTGCGGATTTTACACGGCAGACGAATACACTAGAGCTTGCGATGCGTTGTGATAGTGAACCGAACCGATTTAGATTTAAATACCCCGACCACAGTTTACATACAAATAAGCTGTGCCCCGACTACTTTTCTGTCCCCTGTCCCCCTCTATACTAGATGAACTAGTCGTCTACGTGTTTCGGGTGGACGTTTGCGTTTTGTGTTGTGTTGTCATTTCCTGTCATAATTCGTTATTTGCATTTATCTCATCTCTATTTTAATTGTAATGAAACTAATATATTTTAGATTTTTATCAGAGTTTAGTAAAATAATTTCGTAATGGTGTTAAAGTAACAAAACAAATACGAAATAACTGAATAATACAACTAGATTGGTATGTATCATTCTATTTTCATTGTTACTAAGCCCCTACCACTTTGTACAATATGGATTACATTTCATTTGTAGTGTAATCAAAAACATACTATCTACACAGTTTACCTTAAGCTGAGATATAAGCTATACGGTACCAAAAAGGAATATTCACAAATTAATTCGAACATCTGTTCTAATAACGTAACCTTGTTTTGTAGAAAAATATATTAATGGATTGCAATCACAATGAAATGTGATCACGGCCTTGGTTTATAAAATGATACAACTATTGTAAATATTTACTCATATTTTCAACATAGACATAGACCTAACCTTTTAAATTGGGTTTATGACTCATATGACAGTGTTATGGTAGGATACTAATTCTAGGGGTAGGATAGTGTTTTGTTTTTTTATTTTAACATGGTACTAGCTAGTACCGAACTAAGATTGGCTTATGAATACGCCTGTTACTGTCTTTGTGTACCTACTTTTATTATGGATTTTCATCAAGTATCGGCTGCGTTTGTTCAAAAAATGTGATTGAAACTGAATTACACTTCCACTAATAATTAACAAACAATTCCTGTCTCTGCTTGTGGGTACTGTGCTATAGGTCTGGAAATGCTAAAGTTGCACAGTGGCAGACTCGTCGGCTGTCATGCCTGTCATCTAAATTAGGGTTTTTTTTGCTTGCTTAAATGTCAATTATTTAGCCACAACGTTGCCAACTTTATCTATATTGTTTTTTTAAATTCAAGTACAACAATAAAATAGATGCTAACAATCCAAATAATTTGAAGCATGCAATCTGGAGAATCTGGATACAATTCAATTTTACAACTGGCAACACTGTACCTGTGCAAGTCCCGATGACGTTATTACACGCGAGCTAATAATGATTGCGCGGCAAATTTAAAAATCGAAATTACAAATCATTAATGATTTTAAGAATATAGCTTCGTTTTGGCGATCTTCGGCATTTTAGATTTGTTTCCTTATAGATTGTTTAATGTTTGAATAAAAATATAACCCACTACAATTGAATCCACTCTCCCGGGTCAAAAAAATATTAGGAATGGATTCCGTTTAGGTACTGTACACAAATTTTGCCAAAATATCCCCGATGGGCTTTGGCTCATCTGAATCGTTACTAATCATGGCATTGAAATATATATTATAAAAAAAACACCTCATTTGCAATAGCTGCAAAAGTTATATCATCTGTAGCAGATAATTTTAATTAAATTCCAACTGATTGATACAGACAGTTTTACTTCAAAGAGTTTTAATTTCTGATTGTTTATGAGTATTAATAAATATTATTGAATGTTGGATATAGTACTTGTACTACAGGCAGAAACAGACGGGCGACTTTAGTAGTGAGACAGTTTTGTACCTAAAGATTGAAGTTTCAATTATTTTAGATTTCTTCTAGAAATCTACCTATTGCAATCGTTCGCACAATCGAATTCGAAAAAATGGAATGGAATATATATTATGTATATGTATACCAGGTGGTCATTTTAAAGTACAAGATAATATCTAGAAGACTGCTAATTAAAAAAAATTAGGATAATGCAAGAGGATTCGTAATCTCCAGAAAAAACTACGTTCAAATCCAAACATAATTTAATGTCAATGTCAATATTTTACTAACAAATTAAAATAGTTATGTAATAGTACAAAAATAAGCAGTGGTATACGAGCCGTTGAAATGGTAATGCACTTCTGGCATATTTTGACATCTGTAACAATTTTCGTAAATTATCTCCGCATTTCGAAAGTTATTTTAGTGTATCCTTTGATAATTAGTGATCATTTTAATTTGTTATTAAAATATTGACATTGACATTAAATTATGTTTGGATTTAAATTTAAACGTAGTTTTTCCTGGAGATGACGAATCCGAAAAGAAAAGTAAGTACACCATTCCATTTAATTTTTAAAAGTTACTCTTCACCCCTAAAAAGTGATGAGAGTTACAAAATCAATGATTCGTCCAAATGGGGCCTCCCAACGTCCTGTTCCATCACTACAAAGTTCTTTTTTTGTAATCTGCAGTTTTCTAGTTATTAGATTTTCGTACCACAATCTACTAAAGTGTTTGGCCATGAAGTGCCGATAAAAACAGCTAGTATATGAATATATGAGATAATTTAATAATCATTAAATACAAAAATATTTTACACAATACTAAAATCATAGCAGTAGTGAAAGGATAACATTGTGCTATTTGGATGCGCGAGTTCGTTATTCAACGTTTTATTGTAAGTTGTCATTATATAATTCCTGTTAATTATAAATAATATACTATCACAAATCCTTGCACAGGAAACCAACTGGTATCTATTGCATGTTCGAATCCGCCTATACAGTTTATATCGTTGTGCTCCAGTGAGTCTAGTAGATTCTCTGAGTTCTATGTTGAGTTCGATAGATGTGTTATTTGGAAAATTTTAAATTTTCTAAAATTAATTTGATTTTTTTTTAATAATAACGGTTTATTTCCCAAGAAACATAAATGTTTATAACAGGGAAAGTAAAAAAAATATATATATAATAATAAAAAAAAACACAAGTATTAAATCAAACAATAGGTCATCTCCACAGTATTATAATTACTATAAATTCTTATATGAGACATACCTATTTCGTGATTGGTAAATCCCATTTTCAATCTAATAAACTTATAAAATAAGATAAATTCAAATTACCCTCCCATTACATAATTACCCGAAAATAAACAAAATTAAATTGAATAACGGAATTTTTTTCTTCTTGTGTTACATTTTAAGGTTGATGGAGATGGTGTTGCATAATTGCCGAGACTATACCTATAATTAATTTATTATTGCTAGAAAGTATTATAATATATATATATATATATATATATATATATATATATATATATATATATATATAATCGGGATAATATAATCTTTTGCCTGGCATTTTTATGGTGTTTTCGAGATGGAAAAACAAGACGCGTTTTGATGACCGAATGTCAAAGTTCTGATACCTGATTGGTGCGTTTGAAAGTTCGGCAGGTTTCGATTAGTTTCGCTAAACACAACGCTAGTTGCGTTTTGTATCTCGAAATCACCAATATTGGAGATACAAAACGCAACTAGCGTTGTGTTTAGCAAGACGAATCGAAACCGGCCGATTTTTCAAACGCACCAATCAGGTATCAGAACATAATTCAAATTTATGGAATGCCATGAAATGAACAAAAAGCTTATACAATTTGTCGGTGATTCGTTCAGTCGATAATGAAGCAATGGAGAACGTTCATAAATCAGACTACCTATATTACGTCCAAGTAATTTACAAACATCAAAAGAACATCATCTGGCTGTTCCAAAATTCAAAACATTAGCTTGGCCAGGGTTAAAATAGCCGTCCAAAAAATTGACAGATATATGGACTCAATATAGGAATATGACATTGACTGATGACATAATTTAAGCCTGGCCAGGCTAATGTTTTGTATTTAGGAACACATTGTAAGTTTCTACTTTCAATGGATTAGATTTAATACATTACATTTTAGACTTAGATTTGTTATTCATTCGACCACCTACTCATAGCTACATATAATATCCAAATCTAACTCACATTTGGAACAAAATTCTTATATAAATTTCATAAAACTATCATAGATCATTTATAACAATTGAAACAATTAACTTTAATATATACATTTATATTTATAAATATTTCACATCAAATTAATGAAATGAAATAATAAATTTAATTTCATTCATATATTTTCAGCTAGATAAGATGTTTCGCCAATTGGAAGTTGTTCTATGGAAGAATCTGCTGATCAGAAAAAGGCATTGGCTTTTAACTATCACCGAGGCTTTTATGCCAATCACGCTGTTTTTGTTAATAGTTTATGGAAGAAGTAAAATACATGGATTGACTAAAATTGATATTGTTACTCCGACATACTTTGAACCAAAACTGATCGATATTGATGGCATACAAGTTGGTTTAACTGATTTCCTAATAACTCCAAATGATGTTCGCACCAGAAATGTGATGCACAGAGTATTTGTCAAGTTTCAAATTGCAGGTGAAAGTGAGTAGCAAAAACATATCATACAGAATATTATTGCTTATTAAATAATAGTTTTTCTTTTAATTCGGTACCTACCAGACACTAATTGAAAATACTTACCTACATGCATTGTAATATTTAAACGATCTAAAATCATATTTTGTGGATTTAATTATTCCTATCTATAAAAGATCAAATTTTCTCTATTTCAGATGTCCATTATTTCGATACAAATGAGGATCTGATGAAATTCTACTATAAAAACCATAATAACTCTGTCATTGCCATCACATTCAATCAAGATGATCCTATGAAGTTCGATTATACCATAAGGTATCATGAAGAAGCATCCTATGCTTACGATTCCTTTGGAACTTCCAGTTTGTATCATAATTTACATCAATTCAATGTCGAGGGTGGTAAGTGAAGCCTTTTTTTTGTTATCATAATAAACATAAATGCATGTACTTATATCTATAAATAACAACAAGTGTATCCGTTGAATTTACTGGTTAAGAGAATTATGAATAATGAATAATATTTTCCCGGTATTTTGATATCTGTTTTATCACATATCCTTTCATTATGTTGTTGTGGCGTTTATAATAACCTTTGAGATAGGAAGAATAGTCATTGCCACGCTGAAATTGTGAAACTATCGTTGTTTTGCCACAATACTTATATGTAGACAATTAACAATAACACTTTTTCTCAAATAGAAACCCCCGTTTTTTGTTATTTCATTGTATTAAAGCTGCAAAAATAGAGGGATCTTTGTACAAGGTAGTCTATACTGTAGACTAGTAGTTGTTTTTTTTTCATTTTTCAATGTAAAAATGCCACACATCTTTTTAAGTTGTGTCAGAAGTGGGCCATAATTGCATTAGAAAATAATAACAAATGTCAATAAAAGTCAGGCATGCGTCAACAAAGTTAATATAATAATTTAAATTTGCAAATATTGAGTAATTATCATGCCGAGAAGACTTAATTATACAAATAAAGATTATTTGAATTTATTCATTATACCGCAGAATGTGATAAAGTTATTTTAAGAAAATGTGATACAATTGCTATGCGCTATCCACAGAAACAGAAACCAACACCAAAATCATTTAGGAAATTATACAGGGTGTGATTTTGTTCTGTAATCGGAAGATTACGGCTTTATGGTAAAGATATCTAGAATATGTTTTCACTAACTATATCTTACTTTTTTAGTTCTATAATCCAAAAATATTTTCAATTGTATCAGGGGCGTCAAAATAGTGGGAATTGCACTCAACTTCATTTTTTCTTATGGAACATGTGGAAGAGCAGTGAATTAAATTTTTATCAGATTCACGCATAATATTGGAGATTATTATGAGTTGGTTAAATTCCCTTTATAGCATACGAGGCGTGAGTAAAGAATAGTTTTCTGAAAGGTTACGAAAAAGTCATTTTTCTAAATGGATTGGTATATTTTTTATTGTCTCACTGGATAGAGGAGAAAATTCTACATGTGATCTCCCAAAAATATTTTGATAATTTTATATAATTTTTTTTCTATAGAATTTTTCTTAAAATATTTTTTGTAGATCACATGTAGAATTTTTTCCTCTTCCCAGTGAGACAGTAAAAAACATACCAAGCCAAAAATGACTTTTTCAACTTTTCTTAACCTTTCAGAAAATTAATTTTTGTTCACGCCTTTTATTTAACCAGTTCATAATAATTTTCAATATTACGTGTAATTCTGATAAAAATTTCATTCTCTGCTCTTCTATATGTACTAAGATATTGATTTTTTTAAAGGGTCTTTGTTCTATCAAAATTAAAAAAAAACATTTATATCTCGAAATCTATTGACAATAGTCAAAAAATTTAGTTATACAACTGACATTACAATGTTATGGAGAATGTAATTAAGCAACAAAAATATACATGTTCCATAAGAAAAAATAAATTTATGTGCAATTCCGACTTTTTCGGCGCACCTGGTACAATTGAAAATATTTTTAGATTCTAGAGCTTAAAAAGTCAGATATAGTTAGTGGAAACATATTTTTGATATCTTTAGGTATCCATAAAGCCGTAATTACAGAACAAAATCACACCCTGTGGAATTTTAAAGGCTAATGCATGATAAATAGTCAAAATTTGCAAAAGAAAATTATTATATTGACTTTTTTGACGCTTGTTTGACTTTTATTGATATTTGTTATTATTTTCTAATGCAATCATGGTCCACTTCTAACACAACTTTAAAGATGTGTAGCATTTCTACATAGAAAAATTAAAAATTGACAATTATTCAAAAAACTGCTAATTTTCGTTTTTCGTACCACAATTTACCAAAGTATTTGCCCGGGAAGTGCCTTGTAATAAACAAAAAAGAAGAAACTAAAATCATATTTATCTGAAATAGTTTTTATTTCATTTCATTTTGTAATCATATCGCGCTTATTGAAAAACCTTTTTTTCTCCTCAATCACTTAATGAGTAGGTTAATCTCGAGATTCAAACTTTAATTAGCTTATCAATAAACTAATATTTATCTGCGCAATATGCACTTGTATAGTTATTATCACAACAATGCAATTCTACAAACAATTTTGAAATAAATAAATATTAATCCTACAAATGTTTCTTTCTCTCTCGCATAGATTCCGACTATTATCGTCTTGGATTTCTATCATTACAAGGGGCCATGGATATTGCTTTTATGGAAGAGATACTCGGCAAAAGCTTGCAAAACAATATTTCACTATATTCAGAAGTATTCCCTTACCCACCTCACAAAGAAGATCCCATTACAACAGTTATAATTGAAATATTGCCCTTGCTGACAATATTCAGTTTTATCTTCTTATGCCCTGCAGTACTTAAAAGGGTGGTAGAGGAAAAACAAGCCGGCACAAAGGTAAATATCATAGACACGTGAACACATAGACCACGCATAGCCTCTTTCAGGGGCGATCATCCAACATCTCAAGACCATTATTCTTCTGGTCCATAATGGTTCGTGTCCGACTGATACGAATAACATATTTGCCAAACTTATTATGTTTTACTTTTGATAGTGGTTTAATGCATTTACAACGTAGGTTTTGCAAATGGAAACATTTCGAGTCTGAAGTCACTTTTGTGAAAGGACTGCATTTTGTCATAAGGGTAAAGTAATATTATCAGCGTTAAGTCGAAACATTACAATGCATTGTATTATAAAATGAATAGCTAGCTGTCATTCTGTTTTTTGAACTGTTACTAACATTAAATTTTCAAATGTATTGTAAGGAATTAGTCATACAACACACGCTGACGCCGTTTTGTACAAGCTTGCAATTCCCAAAAAATATATGCACTTATTATACCGTTGACAAATTAAAAACTCAATAATACGTTTGAATTTAAAAAATAATGAATTACGGTCGAATTTCGACCACTGGTTAATATTATTTTGTATTTTTCAGTGCTCCAACTAATAAAATCGATCCTAGTTTCGTACAATATGGTTATTTGTGCATTAAGTTGGGAAAAGTAAAATTTTTCCGTTCTAGTTATGGAAAATCCAACTTTCCAATTGAGTATTGAAAAATTACTTTTACCGGATTTCACAAAATGTATTTCTTACACTCTTATTCATTTGAGCAAAGCAAGGAATTCGCCTAAGCCTAAATATCTATTTTTTTTTGTTTCCATAGGAATTGATGAAAATGGTAGGCATGAAATCGTGGATGTTATGGCTTGGTTGGTTCATATATGGCATGTTGCCTGTACCACTATCAGTAGGAATGATTGTTATTTTGCTAAAAATACCGATATTCAATGCCCAAGAAGCGCCAATTGAATATTGTGATGGTACCATATTGTTTGTTTTTCTGGTACTCTATTCTATGGCAGCAATATGTATATGTTTTGCCATCAGTTCATTATTCAGCAAACGTGAGTAATCAATTAATCAATATACATAATATATGAAAATGGATGTTGGGTATACCTAATATCTGCGCTCCATTTCTGGACAGATCGTACATTTCTGTTAATGGGATGAACATATAATATGTTATGGACCGGCTTAACTACAGAAGTAGAAGCTTTGCTTATCGTTATTTGACAATAGACATTTCTGTTTTTATTTTGAGACAAACTCAAGTATTTCTTACATTATTTATCAGTTTTGTACACAACATAATTTTAAGGTTATACTCTAAAAGTTTAAGAACTAACCTACAATTGTGACAATTCCTTGAACTTGTGCGACCAAAAACTCTGTGATTAGTGATTTGCGAAGAAAGTTATAGTTATTAACCACAGCTATAACGAAATTGACCTTTAAAGTGACTGACCAAAAACACTCTATTAAAATACCTACCTCAAAGTAAGGACACGGAACATAGGTTATGCTGTGGTAAGGATTTTGGATTAGTTCAAATGTAACATAATGTCAAATTTAAACTAATCATAACATCTACTTTTGTATTGTAATGATGACGTCAGCACTTAACTAGTATATTACGACAAATTACACTGGTGGCTGTGTTCAGGGAGTCGCTATATTAGCGCTATCAACGCAAACACTATCGATGCTGTTCATGGAGTCAATATAATTGCGTGTTGGTGATAGCAAGCTTCATGAACGCTGTTTTGCGTTTACTTTCACGTTCTGTCATTTGCTGTTACATTGAGGTTAAGGCACAATATATATCAGTGAGTTAAGAAAATTTAACTTATTTTTTGTCTACGAAAAGACTCGTCTAAGAAATATTACTAATTGAAAATGTTTTTCAGTTTGGAATAAAACCGGCATCAATACGTAGGTTAAATTTGGGTTGAAGTGCATAATAGCGAAGATGGATCTTATATTTTATTCGCATTCTCATCAAAGCTGAAATAAGTACAAATTGAAACCGCTTTCCCGCTTTAACTTTAGTATTGAATAGCATATTTAGTTGCCATATCATCGATTGAGAAAAGACTTTCAATTCCAAACTTGCGCACAAATATCTTTGCCTGAATATCTGGTTTATCCTTATAATTGTCTGAGTAAATCACTTTTGTGCAGCCCTCAATATGTCAATCTAATTTCATTGTTATAAATAAAAATTACCACTAAAATGTAACGCTTTTATTAAATTTTGTTTTAAATAAATAATATTTGAGATTAATTTCATTATTTTTCTATAAACTCGTTAAATTTAAAAAAAAGTAGAGACTTATCCTTCTGCGCTTTACAAAACTCTAGCCGGATGATAAAGGATTATAGGTTTCTTATGTCAGTGTCAGTTCTGGTGCTACAATTGAGCTCCGTCAATAGATGATAGCGCTAAATTATGTCAAATAGTGAGTGACTCCCTCAATACAGCCTCTGTATGCTGAGCTATAAGGAA
This sequence comes from Crioceris asparagi, assembly GCA_958507055.1. Lineage (NCBI taxonomy): Eukaryota > Metazoa > Arthropoda > Insecta > Coleoptera > Chrysomelidae > Crioceris > Crioceris asparagi. Next base: position 1,919,415 of record OY293829.1, read on the forward strand.
CGGTGGCTGAAATAACGTCAGTAATAAGTTGTCAGTCTCGGGAGTTGCGCACTAAATCCATTGCGCATCTCTGTCCGCAACAGAAGGAAAACATCTGCAAGTATTTGTTCTCAAATCCAAAGTTGGTGTTACTATATATTATCTGGGTTAGTTTGATACACAGTCATCACTTTTAGTTCATCTGCGATTGAGCCGGTCGAAAAAATTTGTCAATATTCCTGTATATAATAGACAGCATTTAATAAATTCGATGATTTACTACAGCTACTGTGGCAATGATAGTTGGCATACTGATATGGATTCTATCATACATTATTCCCAAAAATGCACTAGACTCCAATAAAAATTCATGGAGCACGTCGATCATTATGTGCCTTTTCCCAAATATGGCACTTCACTATGGATACTCTGCAATTGCATCTTATGAAGAAAGAGGTATGATAAATGGAAATAGAAGCAAAATTGGTAATAGTCTAGTTTAGGGGCTTTTGCTATAAAAACCCTAAAAAATCAAATGTTAGTAAAAATACATATATGGTAACATAACTTTTAATAAAATTGAGGCGGAGGACGCTATTTTTAATGATTTATTACAAAAAATAGCAAAATATGGTGGTTTTGGTACTTACGACTTTTAGCAGAAATTTTCGATTTGGAATTTTCTTTTCAATCCCAAATAGTATGTAACCATGCTTGTATTCTATTTAATACTAAAATTGTTTAAAATAAGCAAAAATATGCGTGAAAATAGTAAATATAAGTTCACATAAAAAGGATTGACGGTTGATTTATGTAGTATGTTTGACGACACGACTTGACGTTAACAGCATTGATATACGACTATTCCAACGTTGCCAAAACTATGTTTATGATATAGAACTATTGAACATCTTTAAAAATATTCGATAACGAAAGCATAAACTAAGTAGTAAGATTTTAAATGTCTGAAGGTTTAGTTCTATGTTTAAAATTTACTAAAAATGAATTTTTCATAAATACTTGCTTTAGAGCAAAAATACGATACATATCATGACAACTTTTGATGCTGAAGGTGACGAGTTTTGTCTTCAGGCTTTTGAAAATATGAATTCATTGATTGCTTTACGACAAGATATTGAGAAAGAAAGAAGAGCTCAGTACTTGTCATTTTAGAAAACGTTAAACTATACAAGACAAATTCGTATAATATACTAAATTCTGTTGTTATTGTTGTTAACTTTTCTAAAGCAAGTATTATTGGAAATGAAATTCAAATCATAGAATACATATTTATAAAATAATTTCATAGTATAAAAGTTATACTGACAGAGTATTTCATAGTACAAAAGTTATACTGACAGAGTATTTCATAGTACAAAAGTTATACTGACAGAGTTGGCAACATTGATATTAATAGAACTTGGTAGTTCAGGATGTACTACATAAGACAACCGTCAATTCGTTTTACTTCACTTTTTTGTGAACTTATATTTTATATTTTCACGCATATTTTTGCTTATTTTAAACAATTTTAGTATTAAATAGAATACAAGGATGGTTACATACTATTTGGGATTGAAAAGAAAATTCCAAATCGAAAATTTCTGCTAAAAGTCGTAAGTACCAAAACCACCATATTTTGCTATTTTTTGTAATAAATCATTAAAAATAGCGTCTTCCGCCTCAATTTTATTAAAAGTTATGTTACCATATATGTATTTTTACTAACATTTGATTTTTTAGGGCTTTTATAGCAAAAGCCCCTAAACTAGACTATTACCGCAAAATTTATTGACAATGTCAATTCTTGAATGTATTTACTTGTAGAGATTGGATCCCAATGGGGCAATATTCACACATCTGGAAGCGATGGTGCTAACGATGTAACTTTGCTGAATGCATTTGTAATGTTGATTTTCGACATTTTTTTGTTCACAATTTTCACCGTCTATATGGATGGAGTTAATCCTGGAAAGTATGGTGTTCATAAATCGTACCTTTTTCCATTCTATACCATCCGAAATGTAAGTTGGATCGAAAAGTATGTGTGTGAAACTTTTAAAATAAATGTCGGAGATAATTACATTGCAGATGATTAGGCCAGAAACAGATCCAAAGATCAATACGGAAACAGTCCATTTGGCCAATATAGAGGATGGTAATGGCCTTGAAAAGGGAATCGAAGTTCATGACCTCTACAAAAGATACAAGAATAAAATGGCAGTGAATAAATTGAATTTGGACATTTATAAAAATCAAATAACTGTTTTGCTTGGTCATAATGGGGCCGGTAAAACTACTACAATGTCGATTATTACCGGTAAGTTTTAGTAGACTTACAGTATGAAGCTCAAAATTTATACGGCTCTTTAAATAAGCAGTGAGATTACGCCATTAGTTAGAAACTTTTAGTATTGTCCTTTCTAAAAACATTTGACATTGACACTACATAATTATGGATCGTATCCAAATAAGTGGCTGATTAAAAATCGCTTAGTAAATCACTGATGGACACGATTGATGAATCGCTTAGTTCGTTTGTCAAAACAATTCATATAATCTAATTTGACAATAATTAAAAACGTTAGAAAAATTTAAAATATAAGAAGAATTATTATTTTCTATGGAAAGCCTTTTTACTATTTAATATAAATATTTATTTGTTACATCCAAATTAACAAACCGCATAATGAAGATAAAATTTTAAATCAAACATAAACTGCGGCTGAGATTCTAAGTTTGTTTTAAAATATTTATTTGAATTCTTAGTTTGTTTACTTTTCGTTTGCACAGTTAGAACTTTAAGATATGAATGAATTTCAAAGTTTGTTTGTGTTGTTGAATTTCGAATAATTTTGGGCTTTATTGTACTGCATTCAGGTATGCTGGAAGCAACAAGTGGTTACGTTAAAATCAATGGCGTCAACATTAAGAACAACATGGATGAAATAAGGCAGAGCATGGGCTTGTGTCCCCAACATAACCTGTTATTTACCGATCTTACTGTGCGAGAGCATTTGATATTCTTTGCTAAGGTATTATTAAATATTACAAGGTGTAAAATAGGATAAGGTTTAGTTGAGGTTAACAGAGTTCGCTGAAGTAAAAGTCGAAAAATCACTTTTCTATTATTTCTCAAAAAAAAAACGACGATAGTACGGTAATATAAAATTTTAAATATGTCTAATACTGTATTGTATATTAGGTTTAACCCCAACTATACTACTCAGTGTCCCTCCTAGAACTGTATCGATTAATATATAGGTAACTATAAATAGTTTGATTTTGAATTCTCTTGACTAGTTTAATATTTGATAAAATAGATTTTTGTTGGGGATGTAGTCATTTATTAAATCAAATTCTTTCGATTATGCCAAGCTTTCGAGAATGTTTATTCTCTTCCTCAGGGCAACATTCGTGAATTTAGATAAAATACGCTACAAACAGGAAGGATTTCATACCAATAAATCAGAAATGTCATTAGTTATTTTTTTAAATATTTAATACAAATTAAATTTTATTTTTTTAAAATAACTAATGACATTTCTGATTGATGAAATCATTCCTGTTTGTAGTTCATTTTATCTAAATTCACGAATTTTGCCCTGAGGAAGAGAATAAACATTCTCGAAAGCTTGGCATAATCCAAAGAATTTTATTTAATAAATGACTGCATCCCCAACAAAAAACTATTTTATCAGATAACTATAAATAGATATAGGGATGGGTATTTGTATAATTAAGTCGTCTTGACATAATTAATACAAATAACAGGTAAGTGTATACAATATTTACATTTCTGTGACACTTGTTTGCCTTTTGTGACACTACTGTGTTCTATCGCCTAGAAAATAATAATTTCACATTAAAAGCATATACAGGGTTTCCCAAAAGAACCGGAAAGGCCGAATATATCAGCAAAGCCTTGAAATAAAGATAGGAAATGGCATACGGGGGTTATCGGTAGTGCTGAATTTAAAAATAATATTTGCAATGTGTCCAGATTTACAGTTTTTCCTATGGAGCCTAGCGCATTTGATTTGTATAATATGAAATTCTAATTCTACTGATTTTTGTTGATATGGCAATTCAAAATTTCAACATAATCAATACGGTTTGATTTGTTTCAGTTAAAAAAAGAACTTTATGGTATCAAATAAAATGCGCAAAATTTGAAAAGCGAGATTAAATAAAATACTTTGGAAGATTTAGTGGAAACAACATGTAAATTTGGCAATGTTGTAAATGATATTTTTAGATTAAACTTTCCAACAAATTTCTAATAAATAAATTTTCATTGTCATATTGCCATGATTTTTCTCGAGATATAGAAATTTTGTGATATTTTCTAACGAAATATTGAATATTAACTAAAATTAGGCGAATTAAAATTTGATATTATAGGTTCATAGTAATTTGAACACGTCAAATCGAATGCGCAAAAAATAAAAATAGCATTACATTACAAAAAAAAAATGAGGGCTCCCTAGGAAAAATTGTAAATCTGGCAACGTTGTAAGTATTATTTTTAGATCCGATACTACTATTAATTTTTTTATCTGCTTCAATAACTCATCAGCAAACGCCCATTACCTCAACTCAACATATAATAATTAATAAAGAAAAATTAAAATATCTATTCTAACTTCTCAACACTTGATTATAATTTATTTTAGCTCAAAGGACTTGCATCAGAGGAAGCCGAACAAGAGATGGATGACTTATTGAGAAAAATGCACTTGTCTGACAAGAAAAATGCAATGGCCAATACTCTATCTGGTGGTATGAAACGTAAACTGTGCCTCGGTATGGCCCTTATTGGAGGTTCTAAAGTATGTATTTGCTCACAGTTATATATAAAATATATGTAGTTTGTTTCACGAATAATGGCTATTGGCAATACAAGTAACCCTGTTATTTGATCAAGCAGGCCACGAAAATAAACAAATAGATAACTATACCCCGTTTTTAAATAGTTTTTATTACTTTCGGTTCTTGTATCAATGGACTCCGCAGCGATTTCTCATGCCCCATACGGTCTAGAGACTTGAAATTTCGAATTCGTACTTAGATCGCAGACATCTCGCCGCCTGTTAAGCTCCAAGTGTGATCCAATATTGGCAATTATAATTATCTCATTCAACCAAGATCTTTATTTTGTCCACATGGAACGACAATGGGATCCGTCACTGGAATTACGCACGAGCATGGAGCGTATATATACGTCTCGTTCTCTGGTATATAGGTACTTTCTGGAAGATCGTCTATGGTTATGTCGCAGACGTCAGACGTTATTGTTAATTTGAAGTTTAATTTTGTGTTGTGGTAGACAAACAGTAATTTTTTATGGAATTGCTGTTGCTGGCAAACACATATACATAAGTATAGTTAAAATCGAGAAAAGGATAGCAATAGTAGGTACCCATCGGTACGGTTTAAATCTTAAATGCCCAATAAAAACTATTTTCAATTTTTTTTTCAAAAATTTCACTTGCATATAATCGAATTATTGTAGACAGTGACTCACGTTTTAAAGATATTCCATAGGCCAGTCAAATTATACATTTATCCTGTAGAAAAAAGTTGTTTTTGATACTTATTTGTAGGTTCTTTAATACCGACAAAAGGAAAAATATTCAGTGTTAATTAATAAACGAATGATGATGGGTTAATGCAAAATCTATTTTAACGTTCAAGAGAACTGAAATATTTTCAATAATTTGTCTGGTCTATTTTCAAACTGTTAAACAGATTAAATCGACGGTATTGGCAACAACGCTGACGACCAGATGGAATTCTTCAGGTTCATGGGCGTGCTGATAATAGGGTTTTCATAAAGCAGATACCGGAATTGTTTGTTAATATTTAGTGGAAGGCATTTTTACGGTTACTTTTTGTGAATTGTGAGTAATTCAGTTTCAATCACATTTTTTGAATAGACGCAGCTGATACTTAATGAAAATCCATAATAAAAGTTCAAAAAGACACTAAACACTTAAGATTTTCACAAAAAATATTTTTAAAAATAACCGCACGCCTATGAATCATCGATTTCCTTTCCCCTCAGACCCGCAAAGGTCTATGTTGAAAATATGAGCCACTATCTACAATACACTGGTATCATACTATATAATAAATGAATAACATAGACTTAGTATGCAGATGTTTAATATTTTCTGTACGTGTAGGTCTTGATATTGGATGAACCGTCATCTGGCATGGATCCGGAATCGCGTCGCGAATTGTGGGATTTATTGTTGCAATGGCGTGGCGATAAAACCATCTTGATTACGACACATTTCATGGAAGAGGCTGATGCTTTGGGTGACAGAATCGCCATTATGAACGAGGGCAGTCTGCAGTGTTATGGCACGCCAATGTATCTGAAGAAATGTTACGGTATTGCACGAAATTCTCTTCGAGTAGGAATAATTATTACAAAAAAAAATTGTCTTACAGATACTGGCTACCATCTTTCCCTTACAGTTGATGAGATCATCAAGGAGGTCGATAAAAGTGCCATCGAGGCGAAGATAAAGACATTCATGCCAAATGCTGAAATGCATTCACATGATGCCAATAGCATTGTATACGTGCTGCCATTTGATAAGAATGATGAAATGTCGCGAATGCTGTCTGCATTAGAAGAGGCGAAAAGTGAATTGAAGATTGTCAATTTGTCCATTACGGTGACCACGCTGGAGGATGTCTTTTTGAAGTAAGTTTGTATTTGTCATATAGATAGATAGAGATATAGAACACGTGTGTGCTGAAATTTTGTCTCAAAATTGTTATCTTCAAATTTAAGGTAGCTCAGTTTTAAAACCAGCAATCTTACCATAAAACTTCGGAAGGTTGTTCATGCAGCTTCTTAGATTGTTTCTTGCACATTTGAGTGCCGCTTATCAATCTGACTTTTGCAAACAGCAGACCTGTAAATGATCTCTTTGGTATTCTTTACTGAAACCTTTGAAAATATGTCAGAATAAAGCTATAAAATCCAATAATATAATAATAATAATATTAATATTAATAATAACATCTCGCTGTGACCCAAAGATTAAATCTAAGAACAGGAATAACACCAGGGTATAAACATCAACCGTTAAGTATAGTGGAGAATGGACAGTATAAAGTCTATTGGCATACTATGATAAGAACAGACCGTGAAGTCCAACACAATAAACCGGATATGATCACAATAGAAAAAAAACAACAGATCTGCGATCATTATCGATTTCTCGGTATCACTGGACGAAAATCTGGGAAAATCGTATAAGGACAAGATAATGCAATATCGCCCGCTAGCCGACGAAATAAGAGATTTGTGGAATCGGAAAAAGGTGGAGATCAAGCCATTTATAATCTCTGCAAATTGTATAGTGCACGCAAGAGTAATGAAACACCTTGAAGAGCTAAATATCCCTCGCCACATCTGTACCTTGATGCAGAAAGCTGTATAGTATTGGGAACAACGGCAATAGTCCGTAGAACACTCTAACTCCCTAGTAACGTAGGTTTATACCTTGATGCAACAGCGTCCGGTAGAAACCGCTACCAACCACAAAAAGTGTGAAAAAAAAAATATATATCCAAAGAAACGTACATGTTTATTGCAGGAAAAGCAAAAAAAATAATCATGAAATAAGCAATGAAATCAGAAAAGTAATTATTAAAGACGCTATATTTGTTCATTATATTTAATTTAAAATTTTTATATTCATTCATCTTGTCTTAAATAATTTAAAACATTTAAATTTAGTTTTTCGATTTAATAGTGATCAACACAATCATTTAACTAGATGTACCAATAATCTTTTATAAATAAAAATTAAAACAATAATTGGCAAACAATCAATTCTTTATAACGGCATAAAAGTATATGATTAAAGAATTGAAAAAAATGGCAAAACAAGATTCCAAAATAGTTTAAAAATATATTTATTATTAACGCAATATAATAATTTTTATATAGCTTTTTTAATAACATTTCTGATTTCATTGCTTATTCCAATGTTTTTTTATTATTATTATTATTTTCTTTTTTTACTTTCCCTTTTATAAACATTTATGTTTGTTGGGAAATAAATCACAATTATTATTATATATAAAAAATATTTATTATATTACATTAATAATAAATATTTTTTTAAAACTATTTTTGAAACTTGTTTTGTCGGTAAATCATTATATAACTACTTTTATAACGTTATAAAGAATTGATAGCCCAATTATTTTAATTTTTATTTGATAAAAGATTATTGGAAGATCTTTTATATAATGAAAAAATATCAAATAATTTCCTGGGTTTATATAAATTAACTGTGGGTTCTCTGTAATTCAGTTTGAATATGCACTTTACCATTTTATTCTGAAGTATTTTTAAAGGTTGCAGTAAAGATTTTGTTGCTGAGCCCCAAATTGAAATTAAATATTGAAGCTTTGAATATACTAAGGAAAAGTATATTAATATCAGGTATTTTAAATGTAAATAATTTCTTATTATAAATAGAAATCAAATTATTGGAGCTATCTGTTTCCTCAATTTTTCAATGTGTTTGGACCATGATAGATTTAAATCTATGAATATTGCGTAAAATTTATTATTTGATATTTTCATTATTGAATTTAATTTGATTTTTTAAATCAGTGGACATATTTTTCCTGACTATAGAAGTGAAAGGTTATTTTTTGAAATTCAATTACAAAGAACCTACAGTTAATCAATATAAAACCAGCAGCTATAAACTTTTCAAAAAAAAACGGACAAAACGAGATTCAAAAATACCTAAAAAAAAATATTTATTTGTAATGTGATTTTTCTTATCACATTTTTCTGATTGGTTATTATTAATTATTATGATATAAATGTTTTTTCTCTGTTATAAACATTTATGTTAACAAATCTTAATTATTATTATTATTAATAATTTAGAACCAGAACAGAGCATGATAAGGGGAGTGCGGATGATGGACATGGAAGTGATATAAGTGGTAAGTTTTTGTTGTTGTGTAATTTTTTTGTTTTTTGGGTGAAGTCCATTTGCTTCTCTATTACGATAAATATTTGTTTTCTAAAGGCCTGAGAAAACAATCTCTATGTGGGAATATGTCTTGACCGTCACTTTTATTACAGGTTTTAAACTTTACATCTTGTAATAGGTATTTGAACTATTAGAAAACATTAACTTATTTTTGTAGATGTACTTTTGGTATTTTTGAAAGTGTTAGATGATCTCTCAGATACAAACATTAAAATTTGATTTAATACTAGTCTGTGCATTTGTCATTTGTCACGGAAATCGTAGTTATCGTTATACGGAGTCGGCGCAGTAGCGACCTGTCACGCCGTTATGTTTATTAAGTATTTTATTTATGTATGTATGTAAATCGAAATATAGAGAAAAAATCTCAAAATCTTTTCATTCCATTCCAATTTTTTTTTACCTGATAAAATTCACAATATAGTTTATATACTTTATTTTGTTTTCAGAGTATTTTTAAAGGTTTATAGGAAAATTACTTAAATAAAAAGTCCATTGTGGGACATTCTTTGTTTGATTAGATTATAAGTAGCATGGTATAATCATTGTAATATTTTTAATTCTATTGTATGTTTCCGAACTTCCAGCTTTGATGGATTTAAGATGGACAGGTAATTGCAAGTTGTAGACATACTAACTTTCGAAACTGTACAAAAATGCACATTCTTTTCTTATTTATGGTTGTAGTATAGTGAATTTCTAATTTTCATTTCTCTTGTATATGCAAAATATCATTTTGTTATTTTTAATATTTAATTTTAATCCAGACTTGATCCAACATTTTTAGAGCTTGTTATCATTTTCTGGTTTCTAGGCTGCAACACTCTATGCTGATGTTTCTCACCTAACTGTAACCAAAGCCTCAGTTATGCAAAATTCTCCATGGGAAGATATTTTTTTATTACATGAAATTAACGTAAATAATCTAGAGAACTCAGATCTTCTTTTTGCACTGGAAGAAGCAGCTGATTCTGACGTGGAATGAAAGATGGCTGGACAACTTATTAAGAGGTTTGCCAATGAAATAATAATATACATGAATTTCACTTGCGATGATGGAAAAGTAGCTCTGACAGAAAAAAGATATATTGACAAATTGGAATGCTGTTTTCCAAACCCTTATGAACATATTCCACCCATTTGAAAGCCACTTATTGATACATTATAAAGAAAAATGGGGAAAATGTTAGAGAAAAAAATTTGGTTCAATTGGAAATACACTAGAATATCAATAAAATAAGTTTGCTGTATTTTTTCGCTATCTTGCAAAAAAAAACTATGGCAAGAGTGACCGAATCTATTGATTGTGACACTACAGAAACATGGACAAATTTCGCTATTGATTGTGACTCTACAGAAACATGGACAAATTTCGCTGAAATCCTGATCACAAACAAGATATTGCTGATCCGTTCTCTAGATGATGTAAAAATATAAATTGCCATCGATTATGTCAGTTAAAGTATGAAAATATCGGAGAATTTTGCTGAAACTTGCACATTTTATAACTTGTACCTACCAGTAGATTTATTATTCAATGTGTTTAATATTGTTTCAAATTAATTCTGTCTGTCTGGATTTTTTTACAATCATTTTCATATGGATGGTTATTTTAACTAGCTGATACTTTTCTTATTTATTTTAAACTAGCTGACCCGACAGACGTTGTCCTGTCTTAACAAAAGCAAAAACAATATCTTGCAAAGTATTTTTAAAACTTTGAAACATAACTTAATACTCAAAACTGCTCTTTTCTTGAATATAAAGAAAAATGTGAGAAATAATTTGAATTCCACTGTAAGCAGTAGAGTTGAACTCTAGAATATGTAGGTTTTCTCGACCGCCATTTTAGCTCCCTCTCTCTCCCCAATACTGTCAAGATTACTTCGTGCTGTCATTAGACAGTTGACTAAAAAAGATATATATTTTATTTGGGTATATTTTGACAGTTTTTGGGGCCAAAATGACAGTCGGAAATACTCAAATATTCCAGTGCCTAAATGTAAGCATTTGAATTTGAAAATATGTGTTCTGTGTTACTTGTGCTAACTGCAAACCACCACTGGAAGAGTTCATTATAATTAAAAATACAATCGAATCGTATAATAATACCTCGTCTTTTTTTTAAGTCAATTTAAAAAAATACGCATATTTATAGGTTCGGCCGATGGAACAAACCCAAAGACCAGTTTCCCAGCCCTATGGATAAAAAGAAACCAGTTTACATTTGCGAAGTATTCATCCTACCTTATACCGGTGAGTTTCATGAAGAAAACAATAATTCTATTTGCAATTCATTATAATTTTTGAATCAAAATATTTCTGTTGTTGCAGTTTGTTGTGACTCTATTCTTCTTTGGATTAACTGCCTACCTGAGCAACAATTCAAGTTCGGGCAGTGGAAGTCAGGGTCCACCGCTACAGCTGGCTTTAAGCACTTACACACCCAGTATGGTGTACTACAATGTCACTGAAAGCAATACAAAAAGTGAACTCATCAAGGCCTACTACCAGCATATGGTGCAGAGTGAAGGAAGCCAAGCGTTTGTCGTTAAGGACGTTCATCAAAGTAAGTTTTTTTTTACAAATTTGAGATAAATCTCTTTCTTTGTAACTTGCTAAGTCTACCTCTAGAGGGCGTAACTCACATCGCAAAGTAAAAACACTGTTTTATTTAAAATTATCCGAAGTTAACCTATATTGTAAATATTTTTCTTTTGTAACCTACTGAAATTAATCTTGACTGGATAACTTTTTTTTGGCCTGACCTATTTTGAATAACTTCAATTCATTTTAAAAATCTTTTTTGGGCGCTTCTACTAGAATAATAACATTCTGAATTTAATTATTTTCCGAGTCGGTAGATGGCGTTTTATGACAAAGTCGCAGATTTTTATGAATTTCTCGAAAATTTAAAATGCAATGGTATTTTTATTTTTCAATAGAAAGAAAGAGCATGAAAATTTTCAGGTACTGGTAAAAACCGCAACTCGATATGATTATTCCTTATAGGAACATTTAAACCTTCATTTTTACGTAACAAAATTAGAGAAATCTCTGAATATCAGTAATTTTTATTGAATCTTTCTTTTCAACGACAAAAACTTTGGCATATTATTTTCCTTAGTCAGGAAGATGGCATCACGAATTTTATTTTACCACAGGAAACAATTTAAATCACAACACCGGTATATCAAAAGGCGTCCAACAACAAGACTGGTATGGCATTGTTGCCTAGTCTAAGGTACAAAATACAAAATGATTTAGTATAGGTACTCTTAATTAAAAGAAAATATTGTTTTTTTTTGATATTCATTTAAAGCATGATAAATTTTAATTTTTTGGTATTATCTAAATCAAAACATTATATTTGAAAGTAGGTATTTACTTTCTCTTTTCTATTTCAAAATCTTCCAAAACGGGAAATTTCTTCAAGTTTGACAACACTGTTCTTAAGAAAAGTACATAAACGAATATATAAGATAGACTTTCGCGCAAGCGTATATCATCCGAAACCCTATTACAGTTTCTCTTTCTTCGTGAGGGACTTTTCACTCTATTAGCGTTCTAGGAGTATTATTTCTATGATTCAAACTATTTACGACAGGAGTAAAATGGTAAAATGACGTCAGGAATCGTGACGAAACCTCATTCGATGGGTATTCAAACTACTGTAGTTTCCTCCAGATTCATAGATAATCAAATGATACACAATTTTATTGATGTACCTAGTTTGAAAATAAATTATGAGAAATTTACCTTTCGTAATGAACGCTGCTTCATATAATAGTTCAAACATACCAAATACATGGGAATTAATCAGTTAGCAATAGAAATGGTATTAATAATAAGAAATATGAAATACAGGCTGCTTATTAATAGTTAATTATTATCATTTGCTGATTCCGATTTTATAAAAAATTAATATATGTATATATTTTATATATTTTTATTTATATATATAATTTTCTGTCAAAATACATACCATATAAACTCACGATTAATTCCCATTTCCAGATATTATCGAACAGTGTCTTTAGAAAAATAATTTGTTTTGTGCAGATATTATCGAGAAGGGAATCGAAAATATCGTCTATTACAAACAACATGTAATAGCTGGCGCACAATTCAATATCAATGACAACAAAATTTCCGCCACCGCCCTTTACAGTGCCATTGCTAGGCACAGTTCACCGATAGCCCTTAACTTGGTCACAAATGTTATTGCAAAAGCATTATTAGGACCTCAATACTCGATCAAAACAACAAATTGGCCTCTAGAGACCATCGATGGGAATTATTCACCGCAAGAGTACTCAAAGATGGAGATTTATGAGTTGTGGGTGTTTTTGGTGCCTTTGGGTTGTCTTTTCGCAATGGGCAGTTTCATCATATTCCCATACTTTGAGCTGAACACTGGGTAAGCTTATATATGATGAATGATAAGGAAATTGGATTAAGACTACCATATATATATTATTGGAATACCTTGATAAATCAAAATTATTATATAAAGCTCAATACGGATTTCGAAAATATAGTGACACAGAATCAGCTGTTTTGGATGTGACAACTCAGTTCCAACTGGACGCCCCCCAAAAAAAAAATGGTGGACTTTTATCACTGGATCTGAGTAAAGCATTTGATACAGTGGATCATAAAATTTTGTTGAATATTTTGTATCATATGGGTATTAGGGGATTGGTTTGCAAATGGTTTCAAAATTATTTATTTAATAGAAAAAGGTTGTATGCATCGGAGAAGTATCTAGTTTAGAAGAAAACGTATTATGTGGTGTTCCACAAGGCTCTATCCTGGGACCAGTTATTTTTCTTATGTATATAAATTCGTTGATACGTGTGAAACTGAATGGAAAAATAAATTTGTTTGCTGATGATACAACTATTGTACATATAGTGGAACTAATTTACAAGAAATCAAAATTAGTATGATGCATATCAACAAAATCTCCATTTCCTTAAAATGTCATGAAAAATCATCTTTCACTTTTATAGTCTGGAAAAATATATCTACTGATTTAAAAAATCAAATTAAATTCAATAATAATAATATCAAATACTCTTCCACTGTAAAGTTTCTTGGATTATTCATAGATGAAAATCTAACATAGTTCAAACACATTGAAAAATTGAGAAAACAGATAGCTCCAATTATTGGAATTCTGTTTAAAATTAGAAATTATCTACCTTTAAAATACCTGAAATTAGTATACTTTTCATTAGTATATTCAAAGCTTCAATATTTAATTTCATTTTGGGGCTCAGCATTACTGAAACCTTTGAAAATACTTCAGAATAAAATTATAAAGTGCATATTTAAATTGAATTACAGAGAACCCACAGTTAATTTATATAAACCCAGGAAATTATTTCATATTTATTCATTATATAAAATTAAAATTTTTATATTCATTCATCTGGTCGTAAAACATTCAAATTTAATTGTGATAAATACAATTATTTAACTAGATGTTCCAATAATCTTGTATCAATAAAAATTAAAAAAAACAATTGGCAAACAAGCAATTCTTTATAACGGCATAAAATTATATGACTTACCGGATTAAAAAAAATTGGCAAAACAAGATTCAAAAATAGTTTTAAAAAATATTTATTATAATAAATAATTTTTATATAGCTTTTTTGATTACATTTCGGATTTCATTGTTTATTCCAATAGTTGTGTGTGTTAATTATTATTTTACTTTGCCTGTTATAAACATTTATGTTTCTTGGGAAATAAATCATTATTATAATTATATGAACAGTTTAAGATAATAAAAAAAATGTCGTCATTAATAATTAAATTCCATATCAATTCTAGATTTGCCAAATTACAATACATGTGCGGTATACACCCGAGTCTGTACTGGATTACAAACTACTTGTTTGATTTCGTCTTGTATATGATTTTCATGACCATTGGTGCTGCTGTATTATGTTTTTCAATGCCACTTATTAGGGGATGGCATGAATTTGGTGAGTTTATTCAACTTCATAGACTAGATTTTCCATATTAAGAATTATGTTTGGTTCTTTTTAGGCTGTCTATGGACAATTCTAATGATGTACGGTCTATCATCCATCCCACTGACGTACATTTTCAGTCGAAAAAAATCCCTTTCAGGCGCATTCTCTTTATTTACCATTACAATGATGTTCCTGGGTATCGTATTAACATTTGTTATAGAAATAATGACATTTTCACGCGATAAAGAGCACAAGGAAATGAGCGATTATTGGAAGAATGTATTCTTATCATTGATACCACAAGTTGGACTCACATTGATTGGAGAGAGATTTGCCCTTCGAGCTGTTGAAAATTACAATATGGATTTACCAGGAAAGAAATCGATGCTATGTTATCAAGAAAATCCGTGCTGTAAACGTGAGTATTTTGAGTATAATTATTATTCCACAAAAATAAGTTGGAAAGGTTAATGTTAGAGACAACTATGGTTAGAATATAATAGAGACATGTTTTAAATTGTGAACTGAAGGCAGAAAATTGAAGGAGGGAATCGGTGAAATTATTCATTAATCTAGAATCACTAGTGTTTATAAGCTTTTTATATTTTAGAAACCAACGCTGTACGCCATTGCCGTCCAAGCGACCGTTAAGATAGAGAACAGAGAACACCATTTTCTTTTAGAAAGCATAAAGCGTTAGGTCTCTGCGCCTGAATCATAGATCACCGTTGATGAGAAATGAAGTCACTGTATAAGCACAGAACATAGAACTATAAATGTTCCCCACAAAACTATTGCTTTTACGGACAACAACAAAAGACAGAAAAGTTTTGCAATAAATTGTCCTTTTCAACACATACTTTTAAAGTGATAAATTTTATTTCTTCAAAAAGTTCTGATAGAAAATGGAATAGGCGGTTGCATGTTTCACCCTTTAAAAGATCACAGCAAACTTGAAAAAAAAACAACACAGGTATCCTTTTTATTGGTAGAACATGCCCATAAAAAGACCCGCTTTAATTTTCGACGAGGATTCACCCTCTAAAAACTTTCGCACTTATTTGAAAACACCCTGTACCTATATAAAAAAAGAATATCTTGATATTTGTTGCCACTAAATATTATGCGTCTTTTAGGAGAATCAGCTGAATGTGCTGCCGAAAGAAGCTTCTCACCCGTATTGAATGACTTATCATGGATGATAATAAGTTGCTGTTTTTACTTTCTCTTGAATTTATGCTTCGATTTGAATACAACGAAACGAGCTTATGCAAAAGTGTTGTACACCATAAATCATATGAGATACAATTATGAATCTCTAAATGAACAAGACGATGATGATGATGATAGTAATACTAGAAATAATGAACAATTGAATCAGTATGATACATTGAGGGCAAAAAATCTGAACAAGACCTTCGCAGATCGAACGATTGTCAAAAATATTAATTTCGTACTGAATAGAGGTCAGTGCTTGGGCATATTGGGTGTGAATGGTGCGGGTAAAACGACTACCTTTCGTTTGCTTACAAAAGAAGAGGTGCCCGATCAGGGATCTGTGGAAATTAAACTTGATAGCGAAGAAATCGACATGAATACCGATAAGGTAAGGTTATTGTTTATTTTGGATTTCATTGAAATATATTTTATATGTATTTTAATTCTTCTTTTCTGACCGACCTCTTAACAAAAAAAAATGATATACATGGTGGTCCGAATTATAATGGAGAAACTTATTCGGCAGATAAAATAAATTAAAAAAGTTCTTATTAAGTTATACGGGGTGTTGAAATATTACGAAAAAAAATGTTTTTTTAAAAGCTTTTCTAGATTTTGCTTTTTTCAAACTTAGTAGGCATTATTACCTCTTAAAAACAAATTTATAGCATGATCAACGTGTTTTTGCTTCAACAGTGGCGTTCGTGATACCGTTTTAATTATTTTAAATAATAAAAAAGTGGTACGCCAATGGTTCATCGCAATTTTAAACAAAAATGGTATTTTTGAACTAAAACGAACCGTTTTCGAGAAAAAAAATAAAAATTTTTGTTTGCATATGCACCTAATATCTGATGTTAGCAAATTAAATTAAGATAATTCATACTATTTCAATTCGTTTTTATTTACATAATATACCCATTAATTATAATAATAACTTATGAATTTAATATTAATTAATACCAACAGCCAAAAATAAAATATATTAATAAAAATATTAATAAATAAATGGAAGATTGGAAGAACTCAAAATGCTTGTCAGACTCTGCAAAATAATCAACATCAAGTAAGGGCGGCCGTGAATTCGGTACACAGAAGATGTGAATGCATAGAAGCAAATGGCATGCATTTCGAGCATTGCTGTAATTTATTAATGTTTTTATTAGTATCATATCATTTTTAGTTTTTTTAGTAGTTTTTATTAATTATTCCTTAATTTTAAAATAGTTTCTAAAATTGTTTAGTAATATGTTTTTCTAATAATAATAATAATCACTTATTATAATTTCGGGAGATGTAATTCTAAATAAAAACGAATTGAAATAGCGGGAATTATGTTAATTTAATTGGCAAACCTCAGATATTAGGTGCACATGCAAACAAAAATTATTTTTTTATCGAACACGGTTCGTTTTAGCGAAAAGACTAAAGAGACCATTTTTGTTTAGAATTGATCAAGATATCTAAATTTATTTAAAAAAATGTAAAACACCATTGGCGTACACATTTTTTAAATATTTAAAATAATTAAAACAGTCTCACGAACGTCACTGGTAAAACAAAACACAAGTTTATCATACTGTAAATTTGTTTTTAAGTGGTAATAATACCTAGTAAGTTTGAAAGCAAAATCTAGAAAATAATTTTGAAAAATAAGAGAACAATTTTTTTTCGTAATATTTCAACACCCGTATCTCCAAAACGATCTGTTTTTGGAGATAAGTCTATATGGACTTTTTCAATTATTTTTATCTGCTGAATACGCTGTTGAAATTTCTCCGTTATAATTCGGACCACCCTGTATATTGTTTGAAAGGCTATTAGTGCACTATAAATACAGATAAATTTTCAAAATAAAATTATTATACTCGAGTTTGGAAATTGTAGGCACTAAATTCCATGACATAATATAAAAGCTTTAAAAGGACGATGGTTATATGCTAGATATTTTATTAGTTGTACTTTGATAATTTGCAGCGCCAAATTGTCAAAAAAATCTGGTGTGTCCACTCGCACGACTTTCCTACCGCTCGCAGGAAAATTCCAGTGAATGAAAAATTTTAGATTATTATAATACCTTCCTTACATAGCGACGATAATAGCGGTAGTAAAGTAAAAATCCTCTGGTCAAATCGTGCTACCTCTCATTTTTTTCAGCATGTCAAGACAAACAACAATGGTCATGTAACATTTTTTCGCAAGATAAAACGTTTAGCCAGAATCTGAATAAACATGTGGAGAATACGGAATTTTATTCAAGCATATCTTTTTTTGTGGTTTTTTTCAGAGATGGCGCTATATGTGGGTGGTAAAGGGCTCTCAGAAGAATACTTTAGACAAGTTTAATCAAAATCCTTAGAGCCTTTTTCGCGCTATAGTCTGGAGCAAATCACGTTTTTTGGCTATAGCTCAACACCCGGTGTATACAGGATTCTCATTCAGTGCCACCGGCGGGTGATATTGGTACCAAACAAAATAAAAAAGAAAGCAACAAGATACACCGATCCGTTCCCGAAATAATGCTGTCACAGACAGACGGACAGACAGACTTAGACTTAGAAAACACTGAAAGGTCAACATTTGTAAAAATTTCGATACCGAAAATTTCAGACGATTACAATACTTTCCTTATACAGCTACTATAATAGTAGCGTAGGAAAGTAAAAATAGCCAGAAGAATACCGAAACGTCTCCATATTTTATGAGAAAATAGTGCCTCACAATTTCCGATCTCGACCTATTATACCCAGTTGTTGGTGTTATTTCTGAAAAGCAATCCGCTCCAGGGGCGGAATATTGGTAGGTTAAATACCCAATTAATCGAAATTTATACTTGTGGATTTGATTCTGCCGCTCCCGCGAATATTAACATGCAACTTACCATTTCGTATTCACTATTTTTGCCTAAATGCTAGAAAACGAGCGGCACTCGGCACCTAACGTACACTATTTTGTGTACCGCATACAAGAACGAACAGAGCGCTGTATGAACTTGTTTGAGAAAGGAAAGAATTGACCTCTATAAACCTGGCAAACCCAAGTTATCAGAATTGAATTTGAATGGTATCATAATTAGGTGCATTTCAGGGCTATTTAGGTGCGCAAATAATAAATTAGGTGCACTAACGATTTTCGAAGAATTGATGAAAAACACTGGGTCTGCTAGGTTTTTAAAAGCTAGCAGGACAGTCAATCAGGATTGTTTTTTGTTTTAATTATGGTGTAAGAATTAAGTGCTATTTATGTGCTTTTGAAATCCTTTAAAAATCATTTGACAATACGAGAAATTACAAAAAATAACATAGAATATAATATTTTGGGGAAAGATTTTTTTTCAAACTCTGGGTTTGCCAGGTTGACATATCTTGCTAGGTCTGCCAGCTAAACTTTTTTTATCAGAACTGAATTTGAGTGATATCAAAATTAGGTGCTTTTCAGATACTATTTAGTTGCGCAAATAATAAATTAGGTGCACAAACGATTTTCGGAAATTTGATGAAAAACAATGGGTCTACTTTAGGTGCCTATTCAAAATCTAGCATACATGCCTTTCACGATGTTCTTTTTTCTATTATGGTGTAAGAATTTTGTGCTTTTGAAATCGTTTATAAATTATTTGATAATACGAGAAATTACAACAAAAAACATAGAATAGAATATTTCGGGAAAAGATTCTTTTCAAACTCTGGGTCTGCCAGGTTGACATATCTTACTAGGTCTGCCAGCTAAACATTTTTCATCAGAACTGAATTTGAGTGATAACAAAATTAGGTGCTTTTCAGATACTATTTAGTTGCGCAAATAATAAATTAGGTGCACAAACGATTTTCGGAAATTTGATGAAAAACAATGGGTCTACTTTAGGTGCCTATTCAAAATCTAGCATACATGCCTTTCACGATGTTCTTTTTTTCTATTATGGTGTAAGAATTTTGTGCTTTTGAAATCGTTTATAAATTATTTGATAATACGAGAAATTACAACAAAAAACATAGAATAGAATATTTCGGGGAAAGATTCTTTTCAAACTCTGGGTCTGCCAGGTTGACATATCTTGCTAGGACTGCCAGCTAAACATTGTTTATCAGAACTGAATTTGAGTGATAACAAAATTAGGTGCTTTTCAGATACTATTTAGGTGTGCAAATAATAAATTAGGTGCAGAAACGATTTTCGGCAAATTGACGAAAAACAATGGGTCTGCTAGTTTTTTCAAAATCTAGCGGACACATCTATAACGAAATTATTTTTTGTTTTAATTAATCATATAATTTTCTTTTTCTTCCTTTGGGTTTGGCATCCTGAGATTTTCCCAACAGTAACGCTCGGAAGCGATGACCTTCAAGCGAAAGGAATTGAACGTGAATAAAATGCGCATTGAGTGCAGAAATTCCTCCAGTCAAATTTACTATTCTTAAAAAAAGAATATCGTGAAAGGCATTTATGCTAGATTTTGAATACCTATGGCAGACCCATTGTTTTTAATTAATTGTCCAAAGATAGAAAAATAGAAAGAAGTTTTTTTTGGTAAAGGTCCTCCTAAGCCATTGTATAATGACAAATTTCCATCCGATGTTGTACAATAATAAAAACATTAGAGTACCTTTTATTTTTTAAATATTTTTCATTACTTTCGGTTCTTGTATCAATGGACTCCGCAGCGACTTCTCAGGCCCCATACGGTCTAGAGACTTGAAATTTCGAATTCGTACTTAGATCGCAGACATCTCACCGCCTGTTAAGCTCCAAGTGTGATCCAATATTGGTAATTATAATTATCTCATTCAATCTCATTCAACCAAGATCATTATTTTGTCGACATGGAACGACAATGGGATCCGTCACTGGAGTTACGCACGAGCATGGAGCGTATATATACGTCTCGTTCTCTGGTATTTAGGTACTTTCTGGAAGATCGTCTATGGTTATGTCGCAATTGTCAGACGTCAGACGTTATTGTTAATTTAAAGTTTAATTTTGTGTTGTGAAAGACAAACAGTAATTTGTTATAGAATTGCTGTTGCTGGCAAACACATATACATAAGTATAGTTCAAATCGAGAAAAGAATAGCAATAGTAGGTACTCATCGGAACGGTTTAAATCTTAAATGCCCAATAAAAATTATTTTTAATTTTTTTTCAAAAAATTTCACTTGTTATGCTTTGTATTTCTTAAATGCTAATTATGTTACATGTTTCTATGTACATATAAGTTTCTAAGGGGCCTCAAAATTGTATTTTTGTCCGGGGCGCCGTAAACGCTAGAGAGGGCGCTGAGCCAATGCTTTAGCAAAGGACACATTCTATTAGAACTGACTGACCGTCATGCTTACCTCGCTTAAGAAAAACATATTTTCTGTTAATCAAACGACTTTCGAATTCTGTAATTCAATTTACCTAGTGCTAATTAAAAAAACTTTTGAAATATTTCCAGTATCTGAGAGAACTAGGTTACTGCCCTCAAGCCGATGCCCTAAATTACGTTCTAACTGGCAGGCAAATTCTAACTGTAATCGCCCAGTTACGTAATGTTTACGATGTTAAATTGGTCAATGCATACCTGAAACTGTTTGGTAAGTTGGTTATAATAAAATGATTTAAAACATTTTCGGTATTAGTCACTTGAAAATTTTCATACAGATCTGGAGCAATATGCCGATATGCCTTGCGGTTATTACAGCGGTGGTAATAAGAGAAAATTAAATCTTGCCATATCTATGATCGGTTACCCGCCGTTTGTTTTACTCGACGAGCCGACCAATGGTGTTGATCCCTCATCGAGAAGAAAATGTTGGAGTCTTATCAAAGCTATACAGAAAAATAAGAATAGCTCATTCATACTGACGTCTCACAGTATGCACGAATGTGAGGCATTGTGTAACAAGTAAGTGATAAGTTTTGAGTAGTTTGGGTAAGAGATGATACATTTGAACTAAATTAATATGCCTACATATCGATACCTATATAGCTCTGTTTATAATTATTATAAAATACGCGTACAAGATGGCCCATTAATAAAGGACGCCGACAATATCTTAGGATCCGTTAACTAACCCTAGGAAATATAGAATTATTACTAATGTCATATTGAGCTTCCGTATTGTTAACAATGTTAGAAATAATTTTTGATTATTAATTTTTATTTTTTTATCAATCAATTTTAGAAGAAAATACTTATGTAATATATAATCATATATAGTTTAAAACGATTTTCGAATACATTTAGTCGATGGTTACTTTTTGTGATTTTTTTTCAAGTTTGACCGGTCGCCATTTTAAAACTGTTCGTTCGATCATAGCCATTAAAGAACTCGACCAAGATGTTTATACATTTTTTAGAAAATTTGAGTTTTTTTCGAAATTGTGATTTTGGATTTTCTTCGTCTTTCATTTCAGGTCAACCAAAAACTGAATCCAAGCATTTTTTAGATTTTTCTGTGTTCAGGCTCCTAAACGGCACCTGATTTTAACGGGATTGACTGTAGAAGACATTTAAGAGAAAAATAAAATTAACCTATTTCCAACTTTTTTAACAACCTACTGAAAATAAGACAACTTTTTTGTATTGAAGTTTTTTCTCTATCTAGTCAAATAACGGGTGGGGGAGAGGCAAATGTTGCTTTGAAAAAAAAATTGGATAACTTTTTTTTGGTATAAACTATTTTGAATAACTTTATTTCATTTTAAAACGCTTTTTTGGGTGCTTCTACTGGAGTAATAACATTTCAAGGTTGATTATTTTCCGAGTCGGTAGATGACACTTTATGACAAAGTCACAGATTTTTATGAATTTCTCGAAAATTTCAAATGCAATGGTATTTTTATTTTTCATTATGAAGAAAGAGTGTGAAAAATTACAGTTAATTGTGAAAACTGCAACTCGATATGATTAGTCCTTATAGACTTTTAAAAAAATATATTTAAACCTTCATTTTTATGTATCAAATTTAAAGAACACTGAGTTTCAGTAATTTTTATTAAAGTTACCTATATTTTATTTAACCTAGTTTAACAATAAATATATTTTTTTATTTTTATTTGTTGCTCTAGATGGGGTAATTTAAGTTTAGTATAATTAAATGAGAATTAAACAAATAAATGCCCATAGTAGGTTACAGCTTTGTATTGTCCAGGACGGACGACACTTATGGCGTCATTAATATTTTTTTATTTTAGTTCTAGGTTCGAAGTTATTTAGCTCTACGTGTCTAGGTTTTTTCTAAATTCGTTTCTCTTATGGACAACTGACATTGTCGAGAGAACAATCTTAAAATAACTGACTAAGGAAAATAATATGCCAAGTTTTTGTTATTGTAAAGAAAAATATATTTTTATTTTGTCAAGGCCTACCAAGAATCCTAGTTATTATAATTTTTTGTATAAAGTATTAGGTTTTTGTTACAGTTATTTGTGTTTAATTCTCATTTAATTACACTAAACTTAAATTACCCCATCTAGAGCGACATAGGTAATAAAAATGTTTTGTTATTGTTAAAGTAGGTTATATAAAATATAGGAAACTTTAATTAAAATTACTGATGAATGCTCTCTAATTTTGTTACGTAAAAATGAAGGTTTAAATATATTTTTTTTAAGTCTATAAGGACTAATCATATTGAGTTGCGGTTTTCACTAGTAACTGTAATTTTTTACGCTCTTTCTTCCTATTGAAAAATAAAAATCCCATTGCACTTTAGATTTTCGATAAATTCGTAAAAATCTGCGACATTGTCATAAAGCGCCATCTACCGAATCGGAAATCAATTAAACTCAAATCAATATTTGCCCCTCCCCCCAACCGTTATTTGACAAGATAGATAGAAAAAATGATACAAAAAAGTTGTCTTATTCTCAGTAGGTTACAAAAAAAAATATTTATATATTTATAATTTTGAATAAAACAGTGTTGTTCAATTCGTGGTGTGATTTGCGCCCTCTAGCGGTAGACTTAGCAACTTATAAATATTTTTCAGCTTTTTCTTTTGGGCGATTTATCCCTAAATATTTTGTTCTCCTAACTCCGATATACGCATCTTGAGATATAATCGACGTCCTTTATTAATGGTCCACCCAGTACACATACGTTCTAAGAATCCTTAAAATTTAATCTAGATCAAATGGACAATAGTTTATATGAAGTACTAATATTATTTTTTCTCACTCTTCCGACTTTCTCCTCATTCCCAAACAAGGAAATCATTCCTACGCGATCCTCTTACTAGTGCCCTTAATCTTGTTTGTTTTTTACAAAAGACTTTTATCATATTTATAACATAATTGCAGCTTGAAAATCATGAAGAATGGAAAATTCTACAAGGAGGGTACTATAAGCGAACTCAAGAGAGATTTCGGCGGTTTCAGCATCAAACTGAAACTGGCTAATAAGAGAAAATTCAGTGGCATTGACACTGAATCGAGAGATGAATGCGATGGTCCAACATTAACTGGTCAATCCAGTTATGATCAGGTCGATAATTTTGAATCTTTAGATGGACTCAAAGAATATCTCAAAAAACACCTTAAGGGTGACATCAAAGATGAGCATTCAGTAAGTTTTTCTTGAAAGTTTTATATCACGAAATTACATAAATACTTACATGGTAATTGGTTAGTGTGATAAACCTCTTAAGATTTGTAATAGTCTTAAGATCTCACAGGTAATTTCTGCAGGTATATGTTTTTTAAATGAATAATTATTACCTAAAATATATTATAACCGAGGGGCCTAACAAAAATTAGCCGCAACTACTTTTAAAATAGTTATCGCGAGATAGTCAGTGACAGAAGTATGAGGTTCTATGCGTCAACATTTTTGGAAAATATCTCAATATTCATATATTTATTTCGAGAGAACATCTTCAATAGAGAGTACGACAATATTTTTAAATGTTTTATTTCTTGTACTCACATACTTTTTATATTTTCAAAGATAACATCTGTCAAAAACTTTTGACTATGTACAGTTCATTTTTCACACTAAGGTTGATATATTTTTCATTAGAGACGGAATGTGGCAACGTCGAATTGTCAAGTTTCCGACACAAGCAAGGTTAGCTACTCTGAGCTGTCATTAGAGCATTCAAATTTGAATAATATGACGTCTAGTCAATTGATGTCAAAAGGTAGATTTATTAAAAAGTGAATGCTAGAAAAGCTACAAAATTTTAATATACCTAAGGCGAGAAAAGGAAATCCAAGCAGGAAATGATGATTTTATATAAAATATTTGTTTCTTGCAAAAAATTTAAGTATAATGTGTGTAATACTGTACCTATATACTGTAATACTAGATAAAAGAGGAAATTTCCATAACGCAACATATGATGTGAAAATATTACAAGAAATATCATCAAAATGTCAAGATCAAAGATTGTTTAAGTAATGAAGTTACGAAAAGAACATTATTACCAGATTCAATGGTTTTAAAAGAAGCTTATAAAAATGATAATCCTGGCAAATTATTATCGGGGTAAACGTCACCTAACAATACTAAAATGACGAAGAATGGAAAATGTATAAGTAATATTCGGCGTTTCTCTGAATAATATATTTCAGAAAAATAGTAAATATTCGCAATATTTAGTTTTCCAATTTTATTCTGTTGTTATCTATATAAGGTTTTTATTTTCAAACCTTCGTAGATGTACAATAAATGTCAATAAAATCGTTTGCGATGTCAAAGGTGTGTGCAACTATGAGTAATTTTATTGCTTATGATTTTATATTGATAAATTGTTTTTTCTTGTAAATTTCACATAATAGAAACTTTGCTTGAATCAATGTGTTATTTTGACCGGTTCATATTCACCCTGTGTGTTACTATCTAGTCAAGATTAGCGCTGTTGCCAAATATCACCAAAATCATAAGTGTATAATACAAAATTTCGGAGATACTACACTTCAAAACCTTATATTGAAAAAAGGAACGATAAATCTCTGATTTCTTATACAGATTCTTTTCAAGGTTTATTTTATAATATAATACTTTTTCATTGACATCTTTCGGGAAGTTTAAGCGAAAAAATAAAAAAATAAAATGTGAAATAATACATTCGCTCTATCTCATCTATGTAAAAGATGGAAAATATATAGAATATATATATTTTTTTGATTTCTAAACAGTGAATCATATTGAAACTTTGCTATAGGAAAGAAGGCATTCTAAACCGTATAACACTGAAATTTAGAAGAAATATGTCGAAAACGAATTTACGCGATAACTAGCTTAAGCTAAAATAAATTTTCCATCCATGTTGTTTTGGAAATTATTATGTAGTTGAATTGGAAAAAATATAAAACATTAGTCATTCAAGGAAATATATTTCATTAGAATAATTTAAATAAAAAATAGTAAGCAAGATATTAATAACAGTAATCCGAGTATAATAAATATATTACCCTCTAGTTTAATTTGCAATTCATTTGAACATAAATCAATTAATAAATAATACAAGAAATAAGAGTGTAATGCGTTTGATTGCATCTAAACTTTGAAAGTTGAAGCTTTATTGAAATTGTAAGACTAATTTTCAAAGGACTCCGTTCCGACAATAGAAAAAGCGGTAAATAACTTTGTCACTGACCTCGAAAAACACACGTGTCACTCTTAAGCTATTCACTTTCTCCGCGACAATCAATTCCGTCGGGATAAAAACGAATTTAAATAGAAAAATAATAACGCACATAGTAAAAATAGGTCCTTATCAGCAACAAAGCCAACTAAAATTCATTCAAAACAAAGCAATAATGCCCATATGAGAAAACCAACTCACTTCAACATCATAGTAAACTAACATTCATACAAAACAAAGTAGAAGAGCCCGTGAGAAACCAAACTCACCCATTATTTAATAATTTCTCCTAGCAGCCAGCAAATTTCTAGAAAGCAAATCTCATCCACTGCTTTCCGATACACGCACAATACTGAATCGGGAGCAACATTATTCCTAAATTCCTAAAACACCTGATTTGATCATCAATAGCACTTTTTTTATCGCATGCTGGTCCCGCGATTGTTTTGGGCGAGCCATATGTTGGAATAACATTCCCAGCTGGCGACCTTCGGTGGATGCCGTTCGGTAAATTATAGTCGTTGTGAAATAAATATCTTTATTTTACTCATAACCAAAACCCAATAATAACAATAAGAAAATAATAAATATATATATATAAACAAATGATCTGTTTTATGTGAAATTAGGTCATATTAAAAGTCAGACTTATACAAATGTGCCTGTCAGTCTGATTGTCAATGTGCAATTTAAAATGTGATTTAAGGTAGTTATCGCATAAATTCGTTTTCGGCAGATTTCTTTTAAATTTCAGTTTTATACGGTTTAGAATGCCTTCTTTCCTATAGCAAAGTTTCAAAATAATTTACCGTTTTGTACTCACAAAAATATATATATTCTCCATTTTTTACATATGTGAGTTAGAGCGAATGTATTATTTCACCACATTTTATTTTTTTCGCTTAAAATTCCCGAGAGATGTCAATTAAAAATTATTATATTATAAAATAAATCTTGATAAAAATGTGTAGAAAGATTCAAAGCGATTCATCGTTCCGTTTCTCAATATAAGGTTTTTAAGTGTAGTATCTTCGAAATTTTGTATTATACACTTATGATTTTGATGATATTTGGCAACAGCGCTTATCTTGACTAGATAGTAGATAGTAATACAGGGGGAATATGAACAGGAAAAAATAAGACATTCATTCAAGTAAATTTTCTATTATGTAAAATTTACAAGAAAAAACAATTTATCAATATAAAATCATACACAAAAAATATTCATAGTAACACAGACCTGTGATTTAGAAAACGATTTTATTTACATTTATTGTACATCTACGAAGGTTTGAAAATAAAAACCTTATATAGATAACCACAGAATAAAATTGGAAAACTAAATATTGCCAATATTTACGATTTTCCTGGAATATATTCTTCAAAGAAACGCTGAATATTACTTGTACATCTTCCGTTTTTCGTCATTTTAGTATTTTTAGGTGACGTTTGCCCCGATAATACTTTGCTAGGATTATCATTTTTATAAGCTTCTATTAAAACCATTAAATCTGGTAATAATGTTTTTCTCGTCACTTCATTACTTGAACAATCTTTTTTTCGGAAGACATTTTGATGATATTTCTTGTAATATTTTCACATCATATTTATGAAAATTTCCTCTTTTATCTAGTATTACAAGAAACAAATATTTTTTATAAAATCATCATTTTCTGCTTGGATTTCCTTATCTCGCCTTAGGTATATTAAAATTTTGTAGCTTCTCTAGTATTCCCTTTTTAATAAATCTACCTTTTGACAGCAATTGACCAGAAGTCATAATATTCAAATTTCAACGCTCTAATGACAGCTCAGTAACTAACCTTGCTTGTGTCAGAGACATGACAATTCTACGCTGCCACATTCCGTCTCTAATGAAAAATATATCAACCTTAGTGTGAAAAATGAACTGTACATAGTCAAAAGTTTTTGACAGATGTTATCTTTGAAAATATAAAAAGTAAGTGAATACAAGAAATAAAACATTTAAAAATATTGTCGTACTCTCTATTGAAGATGTTCTTACGAAATAAATATATGAATATTGACATATTTTCCAAAAATGTTGACGCATACTTCTGTCACTGACTATCTCGCGATAACTACTTTAAAAGTAGTTGCGGTTAATTTTTGTTGGGCCACTCGGGTGTAATTTATTTTTGATAATAAACATTCATTTAAACCAGGTTTTATTTAAAAAATAGATACCTGCAGACATTAGCTGTGGGATCTTAGACTATATTTATAACTATAAAAGATATCAAAATACGTTATCCACAAAAATTGTAGCCAGCTTTGAGATTCATTTCATATTTTCAAATTAGTCACCATTATTACTTGATTATGTTTCATCTGTTTATCTAGGGTTTGTTGCACATATACCTAAATCAAAAGGACAAGAAATGGAGTGATATCTTCAAAGCGGTGGAAACGTTAAAATTGAAGAATCCCCATCTCATTGAAGATTATGTCATTAGTGAAGCATCGCTTGAGGATGTTTTCTTATCAGTTGCGAGGGATGGTAAAGACCAGCAGTCAGATAGAAAGAGTAAAAGCTTTTGGAGACGGTTCAAGTTCAAGTAATGAGTGTAATTGAGACAAAATATGTAAATATTGGATGATCACCTCGTGTTGGAAGCTGCCAAACTTTCAAGCTAAAAATTACCATAAAATCACGTGGTAAGGGAAAGAAAATGATAGAACCTCATAATTAAAGAGCATGATTACATCTAATAAACTGAATAAATTGTTCCTACAATTTTTAAAAACGTACTATCTTGCAAAAGAATAAATTAAGGAATCAAAAATGCAAAAAAAAATGTAAAAGCCTCAATCTTTGAAAATATATTTTGTTTTTGCTTTCTGTGATTTCGGAAGTCTACTTGAAGCCAAAGAATTATATAATACATAAATATAGAATTGTACATACTTTGTTAAATTTGGCACCAAAATCAATGAAAAGCTTTTACACCCACTGGGGCACCACCGAACACAAACTGTATTTTGAAACAAATTTTAATATGTCTACAGATAACAGGTGAGCAAAAACGCAAATAAAAAAAGTAAATCCCAACGCAGCCGCGGTCAGAAGGGGGGATACAACAGTTTTAACTAAACCCCGCCTCACTGGACTTTCGCATAGAAAATATGACACCATTGGCGTCTCGTTCTTTTAGGTTTCATTTGCTATACGTCGAAATAATTAATACCACAAAATAAATCTGGAGCTTGTTGAAAAAAAGTCAATGTCTAAAAATTGCATGTTTCAGCAATATTATTAAATAGGTGTGTATATTTCTTTTTTTAAGTATAGAATTTGAAAAGCCCAAACAATATAAAAATCTCTCCAATAAAACAACAATGATTAGGTAATATTTTTTTTACTACGCCCATGACCGACGTTTATATGTCAATTATTTTCTTTCAAAATTCAAATATATAAGTTACCAAATTTTAATTTAGACGGGCTACTTACCGATGAAAAGTTACTGGGTTATAGATATAATCAGTACCTACAACTTTTGTTCCAAGCAATTTTCCATAAAATGCACAGAAAAAAACATAATAGAGAAAAAATAAGAAATATTGATAAAACATGAACACTCAATATAACTTTGATGTAATTGCACATTTTCTGGAGATCTTAATATAGACCCTGATTAAAAAAAATATATGGTATATTTATTTAAAAGAAATAGGCGAAAAAAAAATTCTGCCTTGAAGTGGAACTCGAACCCTCTATGCTTTATATTCAACAGCCAAAACAAAAACCTCTAACCGCAAGGCTATGACACATACGGCAATTTATATGTAATGCCATGTAGGTATACCAATGAAAGGGTTGTTCAAATTTCAATTCAATGAATTTTGAGAAATTTACCTTTCCACTGGCTACAGGCCATCGGGATTTTTTTTTCTTATTGGCACCCATATTGGAATTCAACAAATTCAAATAGTCCTTATTACCTTTTTGATAAGTAGGTCATGTTGTAATTTTTGCTTAAAATACAGATTGTTGTTGTCCCCCCACCCCGACCCTTGGTTGTGAAAGCTGTATAGGTTTTCGCCTCAAATTCAGTATACGATGTAAAATTGGACAAAAACCACCTTCTGCATGTCATCTCCAAACGGTTGGTCACTATATCTAATTTGCCTTCATTGACCGTAGCCAGTTGCTTGTATTTAATATATTTTTATTAAAAATATTCACGAATATTCACAGCGACATATACAAGAGCTTTAATAATAATTATAATTGTAACAAAATTATGCAATAATATTTATGTTTCTGTTATATAATTCAAGTTCCCTATTTTGTACCTGAAGAAGGAAATGATTATGCACGAAATCTCCGTATCATTCAGTTTATATATTGTGAATAAATCACTGCAACCGACATATTATAAGGTTTTATTATTGTTTGATATGATAAGTTTGATTATATTAATCACTATAACCTTTAATAATAATTATAACAAAATTGTGAAATAATATTTGTGTTTCTGTTATATAATTCAAGTTCCCTATTTTGTATCTGAAGAAGGAAATGATTATTCACGAAATCTCCGTATCATTCAGTTTATATATTGTGAATAAATTACTGCAACCGACATATTGTAAGGTTTTATTATTGTTTTATATTGTTTATTCGTAAAAAAGACATTCGCAATAGAAAATTTGAAAAAATCTCGAATATTCTTTTTATTATTTGAAAAAAACATAAGAGAGTGTAATAACCATTCTCCTAAAATTCAATTTTAGGTATGTCCTGTTAAGAAAAGTTGTTTTTTTATCATTTGTCATTGACGTATTTAATATATTTTTTTTTGAATACTAAACTAGACAATTTTGATAATAATGGGCATACAGAAGGAAATTTCCAGTTTACAATAAGATATATACGATTTTTTAACAGACATCTGTTGTACGAATTTTTTGCAGTAAAAATGACATACGTCAAAAACTATGGGCTTTTCATACTTAATTAAATGTGCGGAATTCAAATATCCAATAAAAACAGGGGTTTCCATTTGAAAAACCAAAGTTAGTACAATTTCCGGTGTAACTGGAAGTGCCACCATTTTGTAAATATTGTCATTAAATTGGGTAACGTCGATTATAGCCATGTTCAGATTTTCATATTTCGATCTCGATTTTAAGCGAAAATCCTTTAATGGCAAATAAAAAAAATCCTGGTCCTGCTGTTGATTTATCATTTCAGATTCAAGATTATAATTCTTCATTTATAGAGAATAATATTTACTTCATGCTGGAAAATAAACTTTGTTTCACGAATGTTGGCGTCTGCCTTGAAAACATGAAAAATGGTTCAAACAAACTGACGGAGTAAACCAGTGGCGTGACGATTTCGAGCTACGATATGGCATTTAAGGAAATTCATATAATTAGAGGAAAAAATTTCGGTTGATTAAATAAACAAACATAATATGAAAGATTTATTATCAACAATAATGCAGAAACACAAAATACAAATTTATTCTTGCGTTATGAAATATAAATGTATGCACCTGAATTATCTGAAATGTCACAATGACTTTGTGACGCCTATGAAATAAAGATTGCGTTGCCTTCAGACATACGTGCAGCACCCTATCATTGTATGAAAGAAGATAAGCTTGACGTACTGATCTTCTTAGCTTAGAGCGACAAACGTAGTAGAGAATTTCATGATAATGAGATACGATGAGACGTACAGCGATATGTACATAGCTCGTGAATGATTACACACAATAGCCATGATTCGTGAAACAAACTATATATGGCTAGGTTCTTATAACCTTCAGGTGTTAGAGGGATGGGATTGTTTTATTTTTCAGGCAACTTTTGCGACGAAAAACAAAATATTCTTTAAAAAATATATAGGTATGTATTTGAAAATGTAAAATATGACAGATAATAACACAAAAAGGGAACATACAACAGAATCTTATAATTAATTAAAATAAAAGACTAGCGTGTTTAAAATTAAATAGAGAGGTATTTGTAGAAAAAAAGTTTTATAAATAATACTAGGGTGGATCCACCACGTATTTGAACTATTTTCAGTATGTTGACAGGCAATTCTTGATCTGGTCAACTTTTATCAGTTTGTTATATATTTAAGGAATTTAATTTGAATCCACAAAGTGGATTTTCAAATCCTCATTTTCACTAGTATTGTATATATTATGAACTACGCCTGTAAAATAATGGGTGTAAATAAAATGTTCACGAACTGTCGAAAAATAAAAATGTTACCTCTAGGTATGATAATACAATCGTGCTTTTCTATTTTATTCATTGTCTGATGGACCTGGACTACACCAATACCTTCAAGAACTACCAATGTCTGAAAGAAAAAAAAAACAATAATTCAAGAGAAATTGAAAAATCTGTAAACTTCGAAAGCAATCAATAGAACAATATCATATATTTAATCACTAAATTCGACAACGTTGATTATAGCCAGTTTAAAATTTTCATATGCATATCTCGATTTTCAAGTGAAAATCTTCTAATGGGCAAGTTAAAAACATCACCCTGTATAGTGGAAGTAATTTACAAGAAATCAAAATTAATTTGATGCATGTTATCAGCAAAATATCCAATTGGTTAAAATGTCATAAGCTAACACTAAATTATGAAAAAGCATCTTTCACTTTTATAGTCAGGAAAAATATATCTACTAATTTAAAAAACCAAATTAAATTCAATAATAACAATATCAAATACTCTACTCTACTGTAAAGTTTCTTGGATTATTCATAGATGAAAATCTATCCAAACACACTGAAAAATTGAGGAAACAGATAGCTCCAATAATTGAAATTCTATTTAAAATAAGAAATTATTTAGCTACAAAATACCTGAAATTGATATACTTTTTATTAGCATATTCAAAGCTTCAATATTTAATTTCAGTTTGGGACTCAGCCACAAAATATCCACATTATATCAATCTAAAATTTGTATGTATTTATTCATCTTGTCGTAAATAATTTAAAATATTCAAATTTAGTTTTTCGATTGAATAGTGAACAACACAATCATTTAACTAGATGTTCCAACAATATTTTATCAATAAAAATTAAAACAATAATTGGCAAATAATAAATTCTTAATAAAGGTTGTTTCTTAAATTGGCAAGATTCAAAAATAATTTAAGAAATATTTATTATCAATGCAATATAATAAATAATTTTCATATAGCTTTTTTAATTATATTTCTGATTTCATTGCTCATTCCAATACTTATGTTTTTATTAATTTTTATTTTTTAATTTCCCCGTTACCAACATTTAAGTTTCTTGGGAAATAAATGATTGATTAATTCTGTCGCCTGGATCCATTTTTTTAATTAGAAGGGATGAAAACGAGAAAAAGTGGTAATACGATTCTTGAAATACGGCAGCATTGTTTATGTTAGATTTTCTTCTCAATTCGACATATTTTTGAGTTAAAATTCTTTTGTATATTGTAGAATTTTGATGATTTTTAAATAGTTTTTATTACTTTCGGTTCTTGTATCGATGGACTCCGCAGCGATTTCTCATGCCTCATACGGTCTAGAGACTTGAAATTTCGTATTCCTACACAGACATCTCGCCACCTGTTAAGCTCCAAGTGTGATCCAATATTGATTAATTATATTATCTCATTCAAGCTTTGATCAAACTATTTCTTCGACATGGAACGACAATGTCGGACAATGGGATCTGTCACTGGAACTACGCGCGAGCATGGAGCGTATATATACGTCTCTGTACTCTGGTATATAGGTACTCTCTGGCAGATTGTCGTATATATTACTCTATGGTTATGTCGCGCTTATCACTGTCAGCTGTCGCAATTGTCAGACGTTGACAATACTGATTTAAAATTTAATTTTTTGTTGTGGTAGATGAACAGTAATAATTTGTTATGGAATTACTGTTGCTGGCAAACAGATATACATAAGTATAGTTCAAATCAAGAAAAGGAAAGATAGCAATAGTATTTATTCATCGGTACGGTTAAAATCTTGAATGTCCAATAAATAAAAACTATTCCTATTTTTAAAAAAAAACCACTTGTCCTCTTTAGAATTTAACTCAGTGCAGTTGGCAACACCAGTGCAACCTTAAATAGAGGTTAGATTATTTAGATGAAATAACCACGTATTTTGTGTTTATGTATATTTGTTATACTTACACACTAGAACTTTTTATTGAGAATTTGAGACAAAGACAGAAGAATTGATAAATAGTAATTCATTTTTTTTAAATAAAAACTTACTCTATCACATTTGTCGACTATGAGAAAAGGCGTCTCTCCCTTAGGCTTAATTTTTATTTGAAAAACTCTGGAACCGCTAAATGTATTGACAGAAGCCACAATAAATACTTTATTACCATCTGCAGGCTGAAATTTGGAGAACTTGAAATGATAATCTGAAACGTAAAAAGTTAATATGTTCACATCAGCTAAGTGTAATATAATTTCCAAAAAGTGTTTCTAATAGACCGATTGCAATAAGCGAAAATTGTTCTCCGCATGCGCGGCGGGAAGTTTGCAATGGTCACTTTCATTTGAAATGTTGCTCTTTTGAACAGAATGTCTTATGCCTGTGCCCAAATAATTCCATGCTAATGGCTGTTTGTGACCGTTTCTATGAAAGTCCATCCAATTAGAGAAAAGGCCATCTACGTCACCACCATCCACCAGAGAAAATTGCTTCTACATAAAGTTGAATAGAGGTAAGTATCCTATGGCCGATGGGTTGCGCATGCGGAGAATTGAAATTATTAATGCAATAATTTGGTCTATTTATCGCATTTGAAACATACCAAAATCAACAAAATCTCCTGTGGTAGCATTGAATAGGTTGATTGTGTCCGAAATCTCTGGCAGAGTATGATTTAAAATGTTACATAAATGTCCCCTGTTCATATGTGGGACGACAAGATTTTTTCCCTTTTTTAATATTCTCATGTAGTTCTGAGTGAAGCTCTTCTTCTGTTCTGTAACTTCTACAGACTTATTGTTTGAATCTGAAAACAGAATAATTAATTGTATGTAGTAATTTGTGTTAATTTCTATCTAATTAATAAACAGTAAAATGCATCTTTCAGCTACCATCATATCTTCAACATATAGGATTCATTGAACAAAAATTCGCAATTTTCTGACCGACGAACCCAAACGGAGGAGGTATACAATTCGACTGTCCGCTTTTTTTTGGTAAATTTCTTATAGAAATGTACAGTTTGTTTCACGAATCATGGCTATTGTGTGTAATCATTCACGAGCTACGTACATATCGCTGTACCTAAATCTCATCGCATCTCATTATCATGAAATTCTCTACTACGTTTGTCGATCTAAGCTACGACGTCAGTATGTCAAGCTTATGTCCTTTTATACAATGATAGGGCGCTGCACTTATGTCCGAAGGCAACGCAATCTTTATTTCATAGGCGTCACAAAATCATTGTGACATTTCAGATAATTCAGGTGCATAAATTTATATTTCATAACTAAAGCAATAAATTTGTATTTTGTGTGTCTGTATTATTGTTGATAATAAATCTTTCATATTATGTTTGCTTATTTAATCAATCGATATTTTTTCCTCTAATTATATGAACTTAACTTAAATGCCATATCTTAGCTCGAAATCGTTACGCCACTGATTTACTCCCGTCAGTTGGATTGGTCCATTTTTCGTGTTTTCAAGGCAGACGCCAACATTCGTGAAACAAACTGTATTGCGATCGTTCACACTTTTGAATTTCGAAACAATTTCAACGGCATCTTGTTATATGTCTATAAGTAAGTCCAAAAAAAGTTTTAGTTCAAAAGTTTATATAATAAAAATCCCGATGGCCTGTAGCCAGCCAAAGGTAAATTTCTCAAAATTCATTTAATTGAAATTTTAACAACCTTTTTATTGGTATACCTACATGTCATTACATATAAATTGCCGATTGTATTATAGCCTTGCGGTTGGAGGTTTTTGTTTTGGCTGTTGAATATAAAGCAGACAGGGTTCGCGTTCCACTTCAAGGCTGAATTATTTTTTCCGCCTATTTCTTATCAATAAATATACTATATATTTTTTTTAATCAGGGTCTATATTAAGATCTCCAGAAAATGTACAATTACATCATATTTATATTGAGTGTTCATATTTTATCAATATTTCTTATTTTTTTTGCTTTGAACAAAAGTTGTAGGTACTGATTATATCTATAACCCAAAATTATTTGATTTATATATATATATATATATATATATATATATATATATATATATATATATATATATATATATATATTATATTTATAGACATAATCACTACCTATAACTTTTGTTCTAAGCAATTTTTAATAAAATGCACAGAAAAAAATAAAAATTGATAAAGAAAAAAATAAGAAATATTGGTAAAACATGAAAAGACAAAATAAATTTGATGTAATTTTACATTTCTTGGAGCTTTTAATATAGAACCTGATTAAAAAAATATATATTTAAATTATCGATAAGAAATAATGCTTTATATTCAACAGCCAAAACAACAACATCTAACCACAAGGCTATGCCACATGCGGTTAGGTTAGGTTAGGTTAGAAATTTTCCTTTCCGCTGGCTACAGGCCGTCGGCATTTTTTGTTTTGTGCCCGCGCTCTATACAGTAAATGTACTCAGATTTTGATGCTTTTTGATTCATTTAAAAGACGAGACTTGAGAAATAGTTCCATATTGTTAAAATCTGAAATATGTGGTATTTCTCCAAAGCGATCTTTTGAGATCTCTGAATAATAACAAGTACAACCAGATAATATACGTGGTCAATAGGATAAGTACTAGCTTCTTTGGTATTAGTGAACGTTCAACGATTTTCATGACTAATGTTATACTCAAAAGTGTGAAATAAATATTTTTTTACAAAAAATTGAACCGACTTTATTTGTTGGTGCACTGAAAAATACAAAATAATATTATTTCTATTGGTGCTTCAAAATTACCAGTACCAATAGAATTAATATTATTTTGTATTTTTCAGTGCACCAACTTATAAAATCGGCCCAATTTTTTGTAAAAAGTCTTTATTTAATTCCTAAATGATTACAAATGCGAGAATAATTTTCTTCCAAATTAGTTTACTTACCTCTCGTGTTTTTCGGTCTTTTTATTCGTTGACATCCCTCAGGCCAATTGTTTGCAACGTTTTCTTTGTCCGAAATATAGTCAGCTACCTCAACTTCATTTCCAAATTTTCTTTTTCCTCTACCATTGGTATTCAGCTTCATCGATGAATCTTTCAATGTCCTATTTGGTGCAGAACAGCTCGCGTCAACGACAACAGATTGATTGTGTTTAGCAACCGAAGTTTTTCTCTCTATAATCTGCACTTTGTCTTCATTTGAAGGTTCGTGTGATCCAGTTTCTGTTATCATAGATATTAAGTGATGTTTCCTTAACTGTTTCTTTTATTTGATAAATGAATGCTTGCAATCATTTTTATTAGCTAAAACTTCTTTCAGACTTTCGGGAATGTCTATTTCCTTCTTCAGGGCGAAGGTAGTCATTTTAATATAAAGATTATCTGGAGTTGTTAATATCATTTTTAAACATTAGTTTTGGTCCAGATGAAGGAAATAAACATTCCAGATCTCTCGTAGTAATATCTTAATAATTTCAGATTTTATACCTTTATTAATAATTTTTGTCTCTGATACATTTTTCAACCTTTCCACAATATTACTAAGACTTTGCCTCTTTGTTTGAGACGATTTTCTAAAAACTGTAAACCATATTTTAGTATACAACATATTTTGTATGGTTATTTATAAATTTACCTTTCATAAAATCTGGCAAACTTTCTTCGTTTTGCCTTCTTCTAACATTTGGCTTCACTAAAAATTTATCCATTGTAGTATTCGCAATATTTATACTGGAAGCGGTTGACTCCATTGATTCGTCAAGTTGGCTTGCTTCTAGAAGAAAAAAAAGAATTCCTACCCCAACCAACAAAACAGAAACATCATTTCAATAAGTACAATATTATTTCTTACCCAACAAAGTTCCATTAAAGATACTAATATTATTTAATGAATCATTTTTGTTGTGGACGATTTCCATTTCCCCATTTAAAAGTTCCTCTCGACGGGATAAATGTTTTCGTTTATTTTCATCTCCTTTAACGCTGGCGTTTAATTGTAAAGAATATTTCTCGAATGTAGCTATCACAGGAACAAGGCTAGAATCCACTGATTCACATTCAGCAGCCGAAATTTCCTTACTAGTCTTTGAAGTTCCACTGATGTTAATTTGAGATTCTTCACTATTGTTAAGGTTTTTATTGGATCCAGTTCCCGATTCTCTGTTTTCGTCAGACACATTTAAATTGTTCCTTCTATCTAGTGGGGAAATATCTTTATTGGATAGAAAATAACTGTCTTTTTTAGCAACTGTAGATTGTTTGTTTTTAATTTTTTTGCTTTTGGAACTGGGATTTAGTTTTTTTGGAGATTTCTTTCTACTTTCATCTCCATCAAAGCCGGCGCTTAATCGTAAAGAAGAATTTTCCACTGTAGCTATCACAGGAACAAACCTAGAATTCACTGTTTCACATTTAGCCGGCGAAGTTCCCTCAGTAGGTTTTGAGGATCCACTGATGTTGATTTGAGGTTCCTCACTATTGTTACGGTTTTTATTGAATCCAGTTCCCAATTCTCTGATTTCGTCAGACACATTTAAAATGTTTCTTTTATCTATTGAGGAAATGTCTTTATTGGACACAGAAGAACTATCTTTTTTAGCAACTGCACATTGTTTGTTTTTAATTTTTTTGCTTTTGGAACTGGCATTTAGTTTTTTTGGAGATTTCTTTCTACTTTCATCTCCTATAACGCCGGCGCTTAATTGTAAAGAAGATTTCTCAACTGTAGCTATCACAGGAACGAGACGAGAATTCACTGTTTCACATTCAGCCGGCGAAGTTTCTTCAGTAGGCTTTGAGGTTCCACTGTGGTTGATTTGAGGTTCCTCACTATTGTTACGGTTTTTTATGGATCCAGTTCCCAATTCTCTGTTTTCGTCAGACACATTTAAAATGTTTCTTTTATCTATTGATCTATTGATGTCTTTATTGGACACAGAAGAGCTATCTTTTTTAGCAACTGTAGATTGTTTGTTTTTAATTTTTTTGCTTTTGGAACTGACATTCCGTTTTTTTGTAAATTTCTTCATTTTAGAATTTGCGATTTCAAGGCTCTGGTCTAGTGGCTGTGGTAAAGAGCTACTTCCGTCATTCTCAACTAGTGACGATTGTTTTTTCTTATCGTTCTTTTGTAAGGCACTGCTATTTAGCTTTCTCGAAGATTTTTCCTCTATAGTTTTCATGACTAGTGAATCTGTATTCTCTGAATCCGATTCAGTACTAGAGTTAGCTATTGTTTTTTTATTTCCACCACTTTTCCATGTGTCCATTAGCTTTACCGGTCTTTCTACAGCGCTGAGGTTCAATAATTGCGATTCAACATGTGAAGTTTCTTTGTCTTCGGCAGCTTTTTCTTTTTTCTTATACGCAGCACCACGTGATCTTACATTAGCCGATGGTTTTAATGTAGATTTCTCCATAATGATACTGGAAGCGTTTGATTCCTCAAGTGTGCATGCGTCTAGAAGAAAGAAAAAAAAGTGTAAGAGTGTCCCAAACAGCAAAATATAATATACACATATCATTTGAATTTGTACAATATTATTCCTTACCAAATAAACTTCCATAAATGATATTTATACTTGATGATTCATTGTCTTGAATAATGTCGTTTTCTTCATTTCCAAGTTCGTCATCATTGACAGTTCTATCTTGAGGTAAACGAAGTTTCTTCTGATTTCCATCTCTTGTGGAACTACTCAATTTCACAGAGTCCATTGAGTCACATGCAGCAAGCGTTTTTTTTTTATTAATGCTCCGAAGAGTCTTTGAAGTTTCACTTACTTTTATATTTGATTTTTCATTTTTGTCAACTGTTTCGTCGCCTCCAGTTCCAAAATCTGTATATTTGTCAGACTCATTGAAACTTTTTCTTTTTTCTATTGTGGATAAGCTGTGCTCTTTTCTAATATCTGAAGATAGTTTGTTCTTCTTTTCATTTTTTTTGGCACTGGTTTTCAGTTTTGCTGAAGATTTTTTTATTGTAGTATTCGAAAATACTAGACTCGAGTTTATTAGTTGTGATTCATCGCTGGGTAAAGAGCTACTGTGATCATTCTCAGCTCTCTCTGATAATTGCTTGGTCTTATTGGGACTAGTATTGAGCTTTCTCGGAGATTTCCCTATTATAGTTTTTGCGACTAAAGAATGTTTCTTCTGTGATCCGGATTCATTACAAGATATAGAATTACTATCAGCTAGTATTTTCTTTTTTGTACCCCTTTTGCCAGGAGCTGTTAGCTTTAGTGATAATTCCAGTCTTTCAACATTCGAGCTCGCATTTTTATTAATATTTGGTTCATTTTCTTTGTCAAGTATTTCAAGTGTTCCATTAGCATTAGCAAATTTTCGTTGTTTATTTTTATTGGGTGAATGTCTACTGGTGTCTTTTCCAGCTGCTGAGATTGGTTTGTTTTGATCTTCGTCTACTGTGGCATGCTTAGGTGGCGATTTTTCCAAAGTAGTATCTGAATGGATAGATAAATAGTTAGATTTATTGAAATGTCCCGTTTTTCAAAATTTGCGAAGGAAGAACCTAAAGACAAATGTTAGATAGTTGTTGCCTAGATAATATACAAGGTGTGATTTTGTTCTGTAATCGGAAGATTACGGCTTTATGGATAAAGATATCAAAAATATGTTTTCACTCACTATATCTAACTTAATTTCTATAATTCAAAAATATTTTCAATTGTACCAGGTGCGCCCAAATACTCGGAATTAATTGCACATAACTTTTTGTTATGGAACATGTATATTTTTATTGATTAATTATATTCTCCATAGAATTTTAATGCCAGTATAATTAATTTTTTTGATTATTGTTAATAGATTTCGAGATATAATGTTCTTCTCAAAATTTTAACAGAAAAAAGGCACTTTATAAAAATTAATATCTCAGAACATGTAGAAGAGCAGAGAATAAAATTTTTACACAAATAATATTGGAGATATATGAATTGGTTAAATTCCCTCTATATACGAGGCGTGAACAAAAAGTAATTTTATGAAAGGTTGAAAAAGTTTAGACATTTTTTTCAAATGGATTGGTATATTTTTTATTGTCTCACTGGAAAGAGGAGAAAATTCTTCATGTGATCTACCAAAAATATTTTGCAGTTTCATAAGAAAAATTCTATAGAAATCCAAAAATTTTGTAAAATTTTTCGTATGAAACTTCAAAATATTTTTAGTAGATCACATGTAGAAATTTCTCCTCTTTCCAGTGAGACAATAAAAAATATACCAATGCAATTTAAAAAAAAAATACTTTTTCAACTTTTTTAACCCTTCAGAAAACAAATTTTTGCTCACGCCTCGTATGATATAAAGGGATTTCACCAATTCATAATAATCTTCAATATTATATGTAATTCTGACATAAAAATCATTTTCTGCTCTTCTACGTTTTGAGATATTAATTTTTATAAAGTACCTTTGTTCTGTCAAAAAATTAAAAAAAAACATTAATATCTCGAAATTTATTAACATTAATCATAAAGTTTTGTTAAACAACTGGCATTAAAATTATATGAAGAATTTAATAAATAAATAAAAATATACGTGTTCCATAAGAAAAAAATGAAGTTGAGTGCAAATTCGACTATTTGGACGCACCTGATACAATTGAAAATATTTTTGGATTATAGAGCAAAGGAAAATCAAGTTAGTGAAAACATATTTTTGATATCCGATTACAGAATAAAATCACACCCTGTATAAAACAATAATACACTGCGCATCAGAAACTGTGGTGGTCCGGTAATTATTTTTCTATCTAACGAGTGCTTTCATTTTTCAATTAGTTAATAGTGAAATAAATGATGGACCTAGTTATTACTAGAGGAGCTGTAATATATATGTCTATTGGTAGATGCAAATTAGATTGAAACTAAATAAATGATAATATATACAATTTAGACATTTACCTTCTGTTACATCTCCAATAAGATCTTTGGTATTTTTGTCATTTTCAGAAATATGTTTGATACTGCTCGGTCTAGAATCAATAGTCTCAAGACATCTGCTTCTTGATGTATTCCTGGGTTTAACTTTTTCATATGATTTTCTCACTGTTAAGGATATTTAGTGATTTTCAAGCATTAATAACCATAATATAATTTACTTACCCTCCTCGACGATTCCCACCTTTTTAAAACCTGAAAGTTACATGAATAAGGATAAGCATGCTGAGGTAGGTACCAATTGTCTTTGGTCTTCTTATTTGGTTCATTCAGATAACAAAGAATATTTTTGATACGTGGATTTTTCTAAAATT
The DNA here is from genome assembly GCA_958507055.1 of Crioceris asparagi. Taxonomy (NCBI): domain Eukaryota; kingdom Metazoa; phylum Arthropoda; class Insecta; order Coleoptera; family Chrysomelidae; genus Crioceris; species Crioceris asparagi. Next base: position 1,962,698 of record OY293829.1, read on the forward strand.
ATTAGATGGCTTTTCAAAAAAGTTCTATACTTTAAAAAGTTACATGGAGTGAAAAACTTTCTCCTATCTCTTTAAATAAGATCAAAATCATCGGGAAAACTACAATATCTCTGCAACTATGGTTTGCTGTTTCTAAGAATAATATCTGCATGACTTTCCTTTGCCCTAAAATAGACAAAAAACATTTCTTCTGGAAGGAAGAATCATCAGAGTATTTAGCAACTGATATGAAAAATTTGGACGTGAAGCATTCAAACCAATAATACATCTTACAACATTAGTTTACATGATACCTAGAAGGAATAATCAAAGATTCACTCACTTTTTAAATCAGCCACTGATTCCAGACAAATAACACCTACATCGTAACTAATATGTTGCTTCCTTACTCGACCTGATCTTCTGCTTCTGTCTAAAACAATATAATAACAAATTCAGGTAAAAGATTAGTTTAGCGACTCTTTTAAAAAATGCTTAATAAATAAATGTAAAAATTTTATAAAAATGAGGCGGGGAGTGCTATTTTAATACCTAGTTTGTCTATGAAAAAACGGAAAAATGTTATTCTCCGAATACTTGTTATACGGTGTGGCGAATGGTGCAAATGAAAACGTATCATTAATGTATTTATTATACAAGGGAAAAAGTTCTTCCCGAGTATAATACACTATTTTTTTCTGGGACGGGAAAAACGATTATTTAATATTGAAAATATATAACAATATATTAGTTATAAAATTATCGAAATATTTGAAATAAATAAATAAATGTTTTTCCCATTTGCCGAAATGAAATTTTAAGTTTTGAAGTGGTAGGCGACAATTAGACATGCGTTGCTAAGGAAACCTTGAAGGTAATCAAATATCTGTCAATTTAATTATGTGATTTGATATCTACCCGGAAAAAAGTAGGTACTCACTGTGAGAAAAAAGTGAATCTTTGTCACCTGCCAACAGAGATAAAATGTCACAGAAAAAATACATATTTTTAATGCGTTATAAAATAGAAAACGAAGCTTGCGAAAAACAACTAGTGATTGACTTGTGCTGTCAATGCTTCCAACAATGGCAACGTAACTTGATTTACATTTTTTGTGCTTTTTTATCAAGAGCCGCTAAACTATACTTTTACCCCAAATGGATGAAAGAATGTGAATTATCGATAGCATCAAGAACATTTTATTTACCTGCATCAAAAAAATCATTTTGACTTTTGTCATTTACACAAATTGGGGACATGTTCCACACAGAAATGCTTCTTCCATTTCCAAGTTGTCGATTGAACGTCGGAGTGCTGGCTTTTAAGGGGGAACATCCTAATTCATTTTCACGAAGAATCGAGAGCCCCCGTTTCTATGAAAGAAAAAAGTGAGAATAAACTTCATCGAAAATAAACAAAACTTTTTAACATCACATATAAAATGAACAATATTAGATTAGACTCACATAACTTAAGCTGGTATCATTCATGTTTTCATAATTTAAAAAAAAATGTATAAGCAAAAATAAAACAACTTGTTGAATGTTACTTTCGTCTTGTATAACCGTCGCCTTGTGCCTTGTATTGTATTCAATATTCAGTTGCATTCCATGCGTCCATGCGTCAGTAATGTCAATTCAAATTCAATAACCAACCACCAACCAGAAACATTGAAATAGCGCAAGCGCTGTAGCGCAACCACAGAATCACAGAGCATGAGATCACTGAGCCCGCATAATGGCTGTGTTCAGGAAGTCACTTTCTGCACTATCTAGAGCTATCATCTGTTCACGGAGCTCAAATGATTGCAGTGTATATACTACAAACGCTGTAGGCTTATTCAGCCAAGCGTACGCCCTCTGCTGGTAAAAGTGCCAACTGAGAACAGAGAGGTAATCATTTGCTTACTAAAAAAACTGTTTTTAATACAAATCGTTGTGTATATAATTGTCACAGCAGAAAAAATAAGGACAGTACAATCCATTTTCATCGCTTTCCCATTAAAGGATCAGGATTTGTCTATATTATTACAAACAATTTTGGAGTGGTCGAGAAAGTGGATACAGGGTCAGCATGGGAAAACGTTTTTTCAATTTTTATTTTCGGGTTTGTTCTCATCGCTTCGAGGCAGATGATTATTGTACAAAAGGTAATTGTGATATTTTTATTTCATTGTATTTTTAGTTAGCTAATCGTTATTGTTTCAAATGTATCAGCTGAAACGATTTCCATTATAACTATGAAATAATCCATAGAACTTGTATATTTTTTTAAGACGAAGAATAAAAACATATTTCTCTTCCAAACTGGTCTTTTATTATAATTTACACAGAAATATACAAACAAAACTGCAAGCATGGCTGGTAAAGTAATTTTTATTTCATTAATATTTAAATTTTTATATTTTATATTATTATATTTATATTATAGATTTTCAGCTAAGATACTGATTTCTGACAATTGTATTCTATCGGAGATAATTACTATTGATAGAACTTCTTGTCTTCTGTAACATTACCTGCCTACAGTGGCGCCCTCCTACGTGGTGTGGTAATTGGATTCGCCAATCGTGACGTCATGAATTTTTGTGTTTCACGTCATAACTGAATGCTATCAAAGCTATTTCTTAATTTCTTCCGAGGTAGTGTATGGATGGTGTTTGCGTTTGCAAGCTCCATAAACAGAATAAGTACAACTGAAATCGATGTCATACTGATACTCGCATAACAAACCAATAATCATTTATGATCCCACCAGAGTTTTTAAAAGCATAGAAGAATAAGTCTCTAATCTATGGAATAAGTTAAATAAGTAATTTGAAAGAAATATTTTTGCGCGATAAGGAAATTCAGGTGCAGTGGTCACCAAATTCTGCTACAAGAATATCCAGGTATGCCTGGCTTTGATTTCTTCCATAACTTTCAAAATCATGTCTATTTATACTCAATATTATTGGAATAATTTTGTATTATGTAAAAAAAATATTACTACTTGAGGAGGGAGCAATTGTTGAAGGCGGTCCAGCAGACGATGTTTGTGGTTTGAATAGCATCTTCAACAGAAGAACTTGAAGAAGTAGGTAGGGAAGTCATCAAATGCTCTTCTATATTTAAAGTTGTTTTTCTAAAACCACAGTCCCCAATTATTATTTATAAATTTAATTTAATAACAGTTGACCCTGATGAGATGACAGATGACAGCAAGTCGATGCCAATAATTCAATCGAAAATTGCGCGTGCACGGAATTTTGGAGACTGTCTTGGGCTTAGACTAGGGTCTCTGATTAGGGTCCAAAGAGAACATACAATACAATTTATTGTATGTTCTCTCTGCTAGGGTCCTAGTCTAAGGTCTTGGGTATTTGGAGATTCGACGATTGGAGAGAGTTCTCTGTTCGGCGATTTTAAGTTTCTAGCTATGGTCACGTGACCATTTCAGCTTCTCCAAATACCATAAACCTATTAGCCAACACGAATTTAAAATATTTATATTTTTACATTTCTGTTGATACATTTCGTTTGTGAATCGTTTGTGAATGTTTTGTGACTCAATATTTAATGAGTTATTACACAAATTATATTTATTGACGATTTAAGAGTGATGTATAGTTAGTTGCCTGATCCTACAAATTGTGAAATCAATTTAGATTTTTCTAAAACAATAGAGAGTCACAAATGATTTTATTATTATATTTGTGTTTCACAAACGATTTTTGATAAATTGAGTAAAAAACAGAGAATGTAATGTCTTTTTTCTAGAGGTATTGGCTAATAGGTGTTAATTATTTAACAATCTAGGTGACGTCATCAAATATAGAGTCACAAAAGAAAAAAAAAACGAGTCACAAACTTTCCAAATTCGTGTTGGCTATTCGGCATATGGTTTTTACAATTGTTCTTTGATGGTCTCTATCGTACTATTAATAGAAAGTAGACTCCTGTAATATTGCTACCAGCTGCTTCTAAGTTTTTCTGGTATCAGGTTCCAGTATTCCAGTGTTTGTTACTAGATGGTTCTTTCATTCATTATAGAGTTGCTTGTCTATTTTTATTTATTTTATTGAGTCTATGGACTATAACTATATATAGCAGAGAATACTTCTATACAGACCGCAATATATCTTAGATATGTTTTTCTCTGGATTTCCGCAACTCTGGCATAAAAATATGTTCACCCTTTGAAAATCTATTTACCCCTTTCAAAGCATATTGTACAAGAGCTATTTTAATATAAAAATCAATCTGTTTCAGGATTTTTCGAAAAATTAATTTGTTCCATACTGTACTATAGCGCTGTATTATGTTTCTCTGCGGATTTAATAATCACAAATGACAGAATAACCAGGTATAGATGAGATGTTGCTCTTGAAACGACTTATTTGGAGGCTATTGTTTTTCCAACCTACTCATATTAAAATGGAAAAGAAGGCCAATACAGCTCATTTTGATATCAAATAAAACGTAATAATCCATCGGGGTATATGTCCACTCACACGACTTTATTACCGCCCTTAGATTTGACCAAATATTAAAATTGTTCGATGAAATTGTGCAACGTTTAAATATTTTTAGCGTTCCAGAACAGTATGTTCATATTCAGTTTGGAAGTATGACGAACTGTTTAGCCAGAATATGAATAAACAGGTTGAAAATATGAAATTGCCCCCTCCATCCCCCTGGTCGGGAGCGGTTTTTGGAGGGAACCGGATTTCGGATTTGAGTTTTTCTTTATATAGAACCATTTCTCGACTCACTTCTTTCCAATGAATAAAAAATCATCAAAATCGGAGCACGTTTATTATGCACAACTTGCGTACAGGAACCATTGGAAAGAGTGAAAAAAGAGGCAATGTAAATGTGCTATTTATTTATAAATTCATTAAGAAATAAAGCCAGTAAAAAAATAAAATGATTTTCCGAATTTTTTTCCGGATATCTCCGGAACTACTTGAAATTTTAAACACAAAGCACATAAATGCGCAACTTTGTCCCAATTCAACCATTTTCGTATTCCCTATAGTTTCCGAGATCCCAATGGTGAGAGTCGAATTTGAAACAGCCTGTATTTATATATACTATAGCTAGAGCAAATATATAGTCACGTTCTGATTGAAATATAAACTTCGACCATAACATTTTTTGAACTGGTTTCTTCCATATTGGACAATATTTTATTCCTTTATTCATATCACTCTATATAAATATCAACATCAGTATAGATATAAAAAAAATGTGACTTTAATTCCAAAGCTCCAAAAATTGATAGTTGATATTGGTATAGCAGAGTGAATACTGATATCATTCAACTTATAGATGGTGTTAAAAATAAAACGCGTTTTGTCAAAACTAGCTATAAAATTTTCGTACCGGGAGTTTTAAATTAAATCTTATGGCGTAAACTCCAATAAAAAATTATACTTGGTGCAAAATGAAATAAGTTACTAATATTTCTAAAATAATAAAAAAAACTTCGAAAATGGAACAGACTGTAATGTTTGCTCAAACAAAATAACTGAATCAACATATCTATTTTTGTATGTTGACCAATAATAATATTTTGGCTATTATTTTTATCTGAGTCACAGCTTGAGGATTTTCCGAAAAATGATATATATAAATTATTGCAATAACATACTGCTATATTTATTATGGTAATGCAATTTGGAGTATCGCCAACTAACTGTTCTCAAAAATATTTCAACGCCACAATTTTGTAAAAAGCTGCTGACAATATACGCGTATCTACTCAAAAATATTATAATTCCAAGATGACAAACGACAAATAAATATACAAAAACATTTGTTCGTTGATCCCTGACATTGAAATTTGGGTCAAGTACAATGTTGATAGGTGTATCTATCAGAGGCAAAAATAAACTACAGCTCATACCGCATATCACTTGTTTATGGCAATTTTAATAGTAGCAAATTTTTGGAAATAAAAAAATAACCCACCATAAATATGATATTTTTTAAATCTATTTATTATATGAAATGTTTATCAGTCATAGAGAGGTTTTGGTTAACGTAAATAACGCTTAAACGAGACAGTTGGACATCAAACAAACAAAATCATTCTAGCAACATACACGGTCATTTTTAGATCGTGGCTGGCTAAGTTCGGAGAAAGTGACGAATAAATAACAACAAAATCCTTGTGTGCAAGTATATTATTATGAGACTGTGGCCATATATGCAGAAGATTTAACCAGCTAAACGTGGGAGCAGCGGTGACGTAGGTGGCGAATAGCGCGACTGTGACCTGGTGCTAGTCAGCTCGAAGGTAACCGCGGCTGCTCCGGCGAAGCTCTTCACTTTCAAACAACGCGACCAACCGAGAACACGTATACCTATCCGACAACGCAACCGTCCGAAAATAGTTTTAATATTTATATATCTGTATATAAATACAAAAGCAAGTGTTATATTTTATTATAGTACGCCGTCCGTCGATCAATTCGTTTCTGTTTTAATATTGGATATTTTAAAAATTAAGTTATGATGACAGTGAATAAAAACGGTGCCGACGCTTCCTCAAGTAGTACGAAGAAGAAGAAGCAGCAGCAGACCAGTTCCACGACGGCCAGCACTAGTAGCAAGACGAGCTCCACTTCCAAAACCAAAACATCAAAAGTAGTCGAAAGCAAAGCCACCAAGCAAGAAATAATCCATTCTGAAGGTTTGTCAAAATCATCTTCGTCTTCCAGTCTACAAATTTCTGATGTATCACATCTGCCGCTCAAAGCTAATTTGACCACATATATGGTGACTGAGACTCTTCCTACTGGTAGTGGTGAAAAAATAACCACTTTCCATCCTGAAACAGGCTCATCATCGACTGAATATCGTCATTTTGTTGCACAAGATACCACAGCACAACATTCCACAGACATCCAACAAATCGGCTCTATTCTCAATCAATCGATACAGAATTTGAACGAGTCTACGTCGAATTTATCGCAAGTTTCTGGCTCAACTTACACTGTAACTGAACCAATGGAAGAGCTGAAACTTTCGTACAACCCCAATGACTCAGCATGGAATGGGAAGTTTGTGCAAGAACAAACTTCAGTGCAGAAAGGCAAGAGAAACGATACGATAGTGAAACAATCATCCATCTCGAAGCAGGAGAGTTCATCCAGTGCCAAGACGACTTCGAGCAGCTGTACAGTCGAAATTGTCGATGGAAAAGAAAGGATAATTGATCAGAAGCACCATGAAGCAGCACGTTCATCACATTCCGCCAATGATGAAAGATTAGAGATGAAGAGTGGCACCAATGTGGCGCCAGAAGTGCATTTGGTTCAGAAATCTACCAAGAGCTCAACAAAAATGGACTCGGCCAAGCCAGAGCTGCAACAACCCAAGACGAAATCCTCACAAGCTGTGAGAGAAATCCACCAGGTAGGTGATCAAATTACTACTTCTACAAATGTGATTCAAGATAAGGCTGTGACTAGTACGCATTCTATAAAAGATAAAACTAAAAATTTCATTGATACTGAGATAATTGATAATGTTAATAAGCAGAACAAAAGTGAGACTGTATCAAAAACATTAGAAAATAATTCATCTCAAGCCACAAAAACAATAACTTATTACGATTCAAAAGGCAATATTGTAAAAACTGTCACAGAGGTTGATGCTGATGCAAAACCTACTTCTTCTAGTACTATAAGAACTTCTTTTGATAAAAATACTGTAGATAGTTTACATACACAGACGGATTCAAAAAACGTACATGGAAATGTTGTGGATTCTTCTATTAATGTTGATGTAACAAAACAAAAAATAATAAAAGATAACACTACTGTTCAATCGAGCGAAATAAATTCGAACGACCATATTCATAAGAAATCAACGAAGAAATCACCAACCAGAAAGACTGATTCGCCAAGTGATGAAAGCACAACTTATTATGTTGATGAAAACTACTTAGATACCAATAAAATTCGACAAGCTCAAGTGAGCAGTGATTCTACCAATTTCTACGGACATAACATTGACTCTTCTAAAACTATGGTTAGCAATGTATATGATACATCAGCAATTCAAAACACTATAGGTTATAGAGATAGAGTGATAATGGATGAAAATATTGACACTACGGATCTGGTCTTCTCTAATGATAGAAACTATGGTAAAACAGGCTGGAACGGCCAATTCACTTATGAACAACCACAAAACAGTCAGAAAACTGGAGCTCAAACTAACCCTGTACATAAGAAACCAGAAAAGAAATCCCCACATGAAATGCCAGTCGCTGGTACGCCATCTAGAAAAGATATGAACGTTCCCGAGACCAAAAAATCACTGTCACCTTCTAGAAAACCTGTTAAAGTGTCACCTGAGCGACAGCCTACTGCTGGAGCTCCATCAAGGTCCAATAAAGAGAGTCCTCAGCAGATCAAGACTAAACAAGGTGTACAGGCACAAGATTTTCTCACGATGGAGACCCAAGAGAATATTAAGCAGTTCACAGATGAGAACACCACCGAGTGGAGAAAGACTGTTGACGAAGGCTCAAGCAGTGTTATAGAGGGCGATACAACCATTGAATATTTCCAAATAGTAGATGGAAAGAAGATTCCAATAGGTCAAAAAGTGATTCCAGGTAAAACTCATACAGAATCATATGATAACATTTCTGGCAGACGGGAATCCAAGACTACGGTCCACGACACAAAATCTCTTACATCAGTTGACGCTACCAAACCCAACGACAGAAAACCCAAGCGTATCTCTCCAGAAGACCTACCTGCTGCTGGTAAGTCATCGACGAAATCAGACAACAGGAAAATTACCGGCCAGAAATCAACTGACGCGCAAACTGATTCAGTTACAACAAACGAATATACTGAAATTGAAGGTGACACTACAATTGAGTACTATAAAATTGTTGATGGTAAAAGAATACCTGCTGGAACAAAAGTGATACCGGGTGGTTCAAGGACGGAAACTCATGACAGTCGCACCGAAGAACATGATTCCACCACAACCGTCAGCCAGAACACACAACAGAGCGTCAATCGTACCAGCAGTACTGAGCAACACAAAGCTATCGATGAGAGGACGACAACTACAGAAAAACGAGTATCTCCCGACAAGATGCCAGCTGCTGGAATGCCATCAAGAAAACCAACTGATCAGAAATTACCACAAAATATTCGTAAGAACTCAATCACTACAGAATACACTGAAATTGAGGGGGATACCACAATTGAATACTTTGAAATTGTCGATGGCAAGAGGATTCCGACTGGCAAAAAAGTTATTCCAGGCAGTGTGAAGACAGGAGTTTTTGATAGCAGTACCATCACAGAAAGACGAGATTCTACGAATATAATTCAAGGCTCAAAAATCATGGATGAGACCAGCACTATTGAAGAGTATACAACTAATCAACGTAGAGCACCAGAGGTGATGCCTGCTGCTGGATTGCCTTCTAGGGCAAAGACAACTGATCAAAAACCCAAGCAAAAGGATGGTCCAAGTGATTCAACGACTACTACCGAATATATTGAAAGTGACACTACAGTCGAGTACTTTGACATTATTGACGGAAAGAGAATACCTACTGGCAAGAAGGTGATTCCTGGTAATACAACTAAAGAAATCTATGACAGCACAACTGAAACCACCATCACCCAAGCTACCCAAAATATAGTTGACCACACCAATACAACTGACAGACAGAAGCCAAAAGGAAAAAAAACATTTTCACCTGATGAACTACCGGCTGCCGGCATGCCATCCAGAAGACCAACAGCAGATACCAAGGGCCCCAAACATCAAGTACCTATATCTAATGTTATTGATGTAGATAGAGGATTACATACAACTGTCGATGAGGGATCCAGTACCATCATTGAAGGTGATACTACCATTGAGTATTTCCAAATAGTTGATGGCAAGAAGATCCCTATTGGTCAAAAGGTCATCCCTGGAAGTACGACCACTAAATATTATGATAATATTACTGGAAGGAGGGAATCAAAAACCACCGTACACGATACGGAAATGCTGATCGAAAATAAAAACATAATTGAGAAGGATTATGTGAATGTGGATAGTAAGAAACCTGGCCAAAAAAAACCTGCTCCAGAGGAACTGCCAGCTGCTGGAATGCCGTCCCGAAAGCCTGAAAGCAATAAAGTAACAACAATAACCGACCAAAAATCAACTCAACTCCATGAGAAGAACATTCGCAGAGATTCTGCTACCAAGGAATATACCGAGTTCCAGGGAGACACTGTGATTGAATACTTTGACATTGTAGATGGAAAACGAATTCCCAAGGGAACAAAAGTAATTCCTGGCAGCACTACTACTACAACCGAAAGCGATAAGAGAGATATCTCCGAAAAATACACCATTGTAGATGGCAGACGCATACCAGTAGACGATATGAAATTTGGAAATGCCCCAATTGAATCAATAAGCAAAATTGATTCGAGAGATTCAACTAACATTTCAAAGAGCTCGAACACAATGGTCGAATCAATGAATATCATTGAAGAATATACCGTAGTAGATGGGCAACGCAAACCCCTAAGACCTGACGATAGAAAGAAGCCACACAAAATGTCACCAGAAGAGTTACCAGCAGCAGGAATGCCATCAAGAAAAGACAAAAAATCTCCTGAAAAAGAACATCCAAAGAGCAGGGAATCCCCGGAAAAGAGAGGGAAAGCCAAACCTGAAAATTTAATGCCAGCTGGGGTACCATCAAAACCGGCTGATAAGACTTCACCTGGGAAAAAACCTTCAGACAAAGATTTTCCAATGGTAGATTCCACGACCAATCTACAAACATTTGAAAATGTATCTATGGTCTCTGATTCGAAAACAACTATTAAAAAAGCTTCTCAAACATTAATTGATAATGAGGCCATCATAGAATATACTATAATCAACGGAAAAAAAGTCCCATTGAAACCTGACGACAAAATACCAAAGAGTTACACGGAAGAATTGCCTGCAGCTGGTATGCCAACACGGAAAGAAAAGAGTAAATCTCCCACTAGAAGACAACCAGACTCAACAACTACAGATATCGTTGAAACAGTTTCAAACATATCTGAATCGAAGAGAACTATTGTGAAGGACTCTCAAGTTTCTCAGGACTATCAAACAAGTGTCGAGCAATATTCGATTGTGAACGGAGAGAAGATACCTTATAGACCAAACGATAGATTACCAATCGAAGAGTCTAGACACCCAAGCAGGAAATCTCCCGAAAATTTACCTGCTGCTGGAGCGCCATCGAGAAGAGACAAGCAGTCTCCAGTTGATCGAGACACTAAGAAGATACCTGATAGTCCCAAAAAGAAGGATAAAGTTCACCCAGAAGATTTACCAGTCGCTGGAAAACCAAGCAGACCAGACGATAGAAAAACACCAAGACGACCTGAAGAACAACCAGATTCATCTACAACAGTGCAAACATTTGAAAAAGTTTCAAATATGATGGATTCAAAAACAACTATAATCAGAGATTCGAAAACATTTATCGACAATGAAAGCACTGTTGAACATTACTCGACAATAGATGATGGAAAAACTGTTTATCAACAATTACCGGCTGCTGGAATGCCATCAAGAAGAGATCAGAAACACCCAGAGGATAAAGCACCCAAGATAAAGCCTTCATCACCTGATAGAAAGAACAAAGTACGTCCGGAGGATTACCCAGCTGCAGGAAAACCATCACAACCAGATGACAGATCCGTGGTTCCACACAAACCAACTCAAAAACATCAAGGAGTTGATTCCACCACCACCGTTGAAAGCTTCGAAACGGTTTCCAAGGTTTTTGATTCCAAAACAACAGTTGTTAAAGACTCTCAAACATTTGTCGATCAACAAACCAACATCGAACATTACCAGATAGTGAATGGAGAACGCATTCCCTTGGGTCCAGAAAGCCCAAAACAGACTTTACCAGCTGCCGGTATGCCATCTAGAAAGGATCAGAAACATCCAGATGATAAAGCACCGAAGAAGAAGTCATTATCTCCAGAGAGGAAGAGCAAAGTACGACCTGAAGATTATCCAGCTGCAGGAAAACCATCACAACCAGATGACAGATCCGTGGTTCCACACAAACCAACTCAAAAACATCAAGGAGTTGATTCCACCACCACCGTTGAAAGCTTCGAAACGGTTTCCAAGGTTTTTGATTCCAAAACAACAGTTGTTAAAGACTCTCAAACATTTGTCGATCAACAAACCAACATCGAACATTACCAGATAGTGAATGGAGAACGCATTCCCTTGGGTCCAGAAAGCCCAAAACAGACTTTACCAGCTGCCGGTATGCCATCTAGAAAGGATCAGAAACATCCAGATGATAAAGCACCGAAGAAGAAGTCATTATCTCCAGAGAGGAAGAGCAAAGTACGACCTGAAGATTATCCAGCTGCTGGCAAACCATCACAACCAGATGACAGATCCGTGGTTCCACACAAACCAACTGAAAAACATCCAGGAACTGATCTGGTTGACTCTACCACGACCGTTGAAAGCTTCGAAACGGTTTCCAAGGTATTTGATTCAAAAACAACAGTTATGAAAGACTCTAAAACTTTTGTGGATCAACAAACCAACATCGAACATTACCAGATTGTGAATGGAGAACGTGTTCCTTTGGGTCCAGAAGGCCCTCAGTCATTACCAGCTGCTGGTATACCATCTAGAAAGGATCAGAAACGTCCAGAAGATAAAGTACCCAAGAAAAAGTTTTTATCTCCAGAGAGGAAGAGCAAAGTACACCCTGAAGACTTTCCAGCTGCTGGAAAACCATCGCAACCAAGTGACAAATCAGTGGTGCTGCTGCAAAAACCAACTCTGAAACATCCTGAAACTGATCTGGTTGACTCTACTACGAACTTTGAAAGCTTTGAAACTGTTTCCAAATCTTTCGACTCAAAAGTAACAGTGATGAAGGACTCAAAGACATTTGTCGACCATCAAAGCAATGTGGAAAATTTCACAATCGTCAATGGTGAACGGGTACCCAGCGAAAGAAAACCTATACGTGAAAAGCCTACGAAGAAGTCGCCTGAGGAATTGCCTGCTGCTGGAAGACCGAGCAGAAAGTCACCAGGTGATAAAAAGCCGAAAAAAGGTCCTGATGGACCTACTGATTCCACCATGACTACTGTCGAAAATTTTGAGATTGTGAGCGACTTTACGGATGTTAAAAGCAACATAACCAAGGATTTCACGACAAAAACCATCGTTGAAAACTTCACCACTGATGTGAAAGATGTGAGAGACACCACAATCATCACCGATACAGTGGATAGAGTCAATAAGACCTTCATCAAGGAGGATATCCTCGACATCAAAGATATTGTAAGTTTTATTCACATAAATAATTCAATATATTTTCTTGACGATGGCTTTTTTGTGATTTCAGAACGAAGTCGAAAATATAACGAATATCAAACGAGTTTCCGACAATAAGGTTATCAAAATTGAAAAAGTGATTAGGGAGCCGGCGCCCGATAGGCCCCACTATAAGCCACCAATGAAGGAACAATGCATCTGTGAACTTTGCACTTGTGGGTGAGTTTCTATTCAACTTTATCCATCTAGTTGTATAGTATTCTTTATTATATTAGGTCAGAGGTCGTTGAACAGTTCTTATTCGCTAATAAATTTTGGTAGCCTATTTAAAGCGATAACAGGTAATACAGACCCTTTTGAGTGGATATATTAAGAATATCTGTTCTTCATCGACCACGGTGCTTGATCATTATAGTTAATTTATTGTAATATAAATTTCAAGTATTAAATAACCACACATAAGGCGATTAGTTTCTTGGTATTACATAAATTGATCATGTCAATATCTATCAAGAAATAATGATAGTTTGGTTAAATCATGTGGAATTTATCACATGTATATAATAAAGTATTTACGCTAGCTGTAAAGCTGTTCTTTCATATATCTTTTTACTTTCCTACGCTACTATATATAGTAGCTGTATAAGGAAAGTATTGTAATCGTGTGAAATTTTCGGTGTCGAGATTTTTTACAAATGTTGACGTTTCAGAGTTTTAGAAGTCTAATAAACATATTTTAAGCCATTGGTCTGTCTGTCTGTCCGTCTGTCTGCCTGTGGCAGCATTATCTCGGGAACGAATCGGTGTATTTTGTTGCTTTCTTTTTTATTTTGTTTGGTACCAATATCACTCACCGGTGGCACTGAACGAGAATCCTGTATACACTGGGTGTTGAGCTATAGCCAAAAAAACGTGATTTGCTCAAGACTATAGCGCGAAAATGGCTCTAAGAATTTTGATTAAACTTGTCTAAAGTTCTAAAGTATTCTTCTGGGAGCCCTCTATCACCCACACATGGCGCCATCTCTGAGAAAAAGCACAAAAAAAGTTATACTTGAATAAAATTCCGTATTTTCCACATGTTTCTTCAGATTCTGGCTAAACGTTTCATCTTGCGAAAAAATGTTACATGATCATTGTTGTTTGTCTTGACATGCTGAAAAATATGAGTAGTGGCCCGAATTGACCAGAGGATTTTTACTTTCCTACCGCTATTATCGTTACTATGTAAGGAAAGTTTTGTAAAAGTGTAAAATTTTTCATTTACTGGAATTTGCCTGCAAGCGGTAGGAAGGTTGTGTGAGTGGACACACCAGATTTTTTAAATTTTTCTTACTGTTCTGTTCGGATATATGTTTTAGATCTGAATCCTTACTAAAAAATTAAAACCTATAAGAGTAGTATTTGGATACTAGTACGGATTCCAACATACCTAACATTTACAGATTTCATTTCCATATTTAATTTGTTGTCAGTTAGATAAATTTTAGGACATGAAAAATTTAAATTTGAAAGAGTGATTGAGCGTAATTCTGCAACATAACATCAAAAATATATAGGTAAACTAAATAAATGAATATTTTTTTTCTGCGCTCATCAGTAATGGTGTATCACTTCCTCGAGATAAAAAATTGTGTTTTTTCTCAAAATATTTGATCAAATTAAATATTAACAAAAGGATGTTTCTATGCAAATATTGACAATTTTGGAATAATGTGTGTTAAATTAATGTTATATGCTACGTTGCCAAACTGTCGTTGTTATGGTTTGGTATTTAGAGGTCAACATTGGCTATTTCTATATCAGAAAAAAAACACATCAGTTTTCTCTCAGTAATGAGTAATAGAGAATTATGTAGGTACCTGTTCTTGGCGTAAGATGAAAAATCTATTTTTGAACATGATACGCACATTTTCCCAGAAAAAAGTATTGTATATAATATATCATCATTATATGATTCTCTTTTCGTGTCGTGAAACCATTGGCAATTTGTAAAAGCTTATTATTTAATCAAGTATCCGTTCTGTTCAATTACGATATTAGGTACGTCCTACTTGATGGCAAAATTTTCAATAATAATTGCTTTCCATTATTTAATGATACATATTTGGAATCTGGAACCATTTGACGTCATTTCTGAAGAATGGCCCACGGTTTGAGGGGGGCCTCGAAATATCATCGTCGTTTACACGAAAAAAAAAAAACAATTCAATTTAAATCCAAAAAATATAAAAATAATAATAATAATATTTTTTTGTATCCTTTACTCGAATCGAAATCTTACGAAAACGCATCATCAAATGTACTTTAATTTTCTTCTGAATGCTAGAAGGTGCTATTAAATTTTTTAGTAGAAATGAAGCTAAAATTTTCATTGATTTTGAACAGTTGGTTGAAATCACAATCAGATCGAAACGATAAATACCTTATATATTATACCAACCTATATAGACAGATAGACAATCTCCTTAAACGGGCAACAACGCAAAGGCGGACAAACAGGTTCTCATGAATATTAAATTGGCAATAAAACTTATGGCGATGATGTCATACGTACTGACTTACTTGTTATTTATATAGAATCTGTTCTCTTATTCGCATTCGTGCTAGATTCATGAAATGTTTTGAACTGGAAGGATTTGGGGTCAATATTTTTTACCAAAAATTGGACCGACTTTATTAGTTGGTGTACTGAAAAATACAAAATAATATTAATTCTATTGGTGCCTGAAACTCGAAACTCGTAAGGTTTTTGGAAAAAATGTTCAATTTAAACGTTTCCGGCTACCTATGGTCTTTCTCAGATTTGCGATTTTCGAGAAAAATTGCCCCCTCCACCCTCTCCGGGGCGGTTTTTAGAGGGAAGGAGACTTCGGATTCGAGTTTATCCAAATGTAGTAGTACCATTTCTCAACAATCTTCTTTCAAATGAATTAAAAATCATCAAAATCGGAGCACGTCAGCCATAAATAAAAAAAAAAAAGCAAACAAACAACAGAATTGTATACCTCCTCCTTTTTTGGAAGCCGGTCAAAAATATATATTTCTCAAAGATGAATCTATAACCATTACTCTAGACTCCGGACTCTAAATTACAGATAACCAACTCTAAATTCTCCTAACGTTCTGTTCTCTGCGTCTCAAAAGACGGGCCTTACAATTAACTTTTTACTCACAAAATGCAAATGTATATCGCTTTGACAAATTATTCTTCAGGATAACTTATGCCTCGACCACACCGACTTTTTTCCATGATGCCAAAAGTCGTTAACGACATTGCAATAATTAAATCTGGTATTGATATACAAAAGCACGTTTCTCTTATGACAAATGTACTTTTTGGTCATGGACTAGTAAAATCATCTCTACGCAACAACAAATCTTAAACTGTTACAACTCGATACGAAAAATGGCCTTGAATATTAATAAATTCTCAGCATAAAAAAATATTTATATGAATGCTGTTATTTTCTTTCACCTGTTTAATGAGATAAATTTACTTTTAGAACAATGCATCACATTCATCTTCCCACTAATATAGGTATATGTAGGTAATTGTAGCACATTTCATTTGCATAAGAGCTTTCCGCTATGTGAGTTCCAGCCTAGCGAATCGAAACAGAATGTTTTCAACTATTTTGAATATGCCTACCTACTGGGTTAATATGAAAAGATAAAAGAAAGAAATATATGTTTTAAATAGATAGCTTTTCAAAAAAAAACTAGCTCCGAGTTTATTAGTATTTGGTGCACTTTTGAAGTGGTGCAGTTATGAGCTGATCAACTTTTGGCGCCAAAGGAAGATACCAGATATTATTATTTCGTATTTTGAATGCACCAACTAATAAAGTCGATCCTAGTCGTTGTAAAAAGTTATTAATCTCACATTTTTGATTCTTAACAGAAAAGAAATTAGATTCAAGTCTTCAAGTCAAGTCTCAATTTTTTTGAAAACTTCCCATTGTTTAACTCTCAAACCGTTGAAGTTTTTCAAAAATGTTCCATTTATTCGTGTCCGGTAATAGTCTCTTCTTTAATTCTACCGTCTGTTACTTTAGTTAACCTTTCAAAAAATACAAATAAAAAAACTAAATTTATTATTATCGATACCACTGTTACTAAATCCAAATGGGGAGACATTCGAGAATGTATTGGAGTGTACAAATTATTTTTTAGTCCATAATTACGACTCCAATTAGAAGGACAAGGATAGTGGTACAAAAATGAGTTTTTTTTATAGCACTCAATTTTACACGATTCTCAAAATATCCTAGGATTCTAGCTATGAGAAAACTAGATAGGTACAAAAATAATTTTTTTATGTTATTCCACTTTTTATTTACTTTTATTATTATTTTATTTTAAATTTTAAAAAATGACCGACCCTCTTATCTCCGGAAATACCACACCTGAAATTTTGAAAAAATACAGAATACAGGAAAACCTAAACAAAAACCTTAAGTACCTACGGAACCCTCTTCACACGAGCCCAAATTGCACAAGACAACGTTTTGTCTCTTTTAATAGTCTAGTGAATAATATAATTTTCTATAGTGACACTTATTCTCTAAAACGCGATTTATTTGCGATTTGTAATTGAGAAAACATGTTTAATTAACTTTAACCTCGTCTTGAGCTTGGTCAATACTTTAACTAAACAATAATCTAACGAGGATTTTTATGTTCTTATTGTATGTAACAGGATAAAATGTGATTCACTAGCGTCATTGTTATATATAGTTCTAAAAAAGTGGCGAATTATTCAATTTAAAAAATCATCGTTTGAAGGCGAGGATCGAGAACAATAATATAATAATTCTGTCTCGATTTAAGGTTAACGTAGCGCATTTTTTTTATTCGGCGAACGCTGAGGAAGACAATGAGGTCAGTTTTTGTTTCTGCTTCATATTGAGATAAGAACCAGATGTGACTTGATCGTACGTGATTGCTGAGTGATCCCAGATAATTATGAAATTGACACACTTCAATAACATCAAAATATTGTTATGTGGCTTTGCATAAGAATCCAGTAAATTATAACTCAACGTTATAGTGTCCCTTAAGTCTAGGAACTATGTTTTCAGACATTGGCCTGTTTTTCTGTTGTTCTGTGCCGAGATAAAACGGATAGACCGATTTTTTGCTTTCCTTTTTGTTTTGTAGGGTGATGATAACGTTCGCCTGTGACACAGAACTACTAACGGATCTTCCTAGGTCAAAATTGTCAAATATTGATCGCACGACTTGACAAGATTTTTATACATATTCGACGGAATTTTTTTTGCGATCGGTAAAAAAAAATAGTTTTTTTAAATCCAAATCTAACATAACAACAGTAACATCAATATTTCTGGTCCAAAATAAATAATAATCAATATGCCTAGTAGTGAGCGCTCAAGTTTGCCTAAATCTGGTTTATGCATAATGAGATAATAATTGTTTAAAAAAAACTACCGTAGGAGAACGGCTCCAAAACATCGGCAATAATGATATAATAGACAACATATTAACATTAATTTTTTCCTGGACAAGGTTAGATACATTAAAAACTATTCGTAACAATTCTTTCCTGTAATTATGAAACCACACCACACTTAAGCACTTTTTTTGGCGTCTATTATGTAACCCGATAATGTGCTTAATTACTTATATATGTGAACCAGATCAATTTGTTGTATTTTCGTTGTCTGTCGTCCATAGGACAAAATTGGTGTCGACATTCATACGTACCTATTTAAGGAAATAAAAATAATAACAATATTACATAATGTCTAGGTATTTTTTGCATAGTTTGCGGATTTTCCTTTCAAAGTTTAAACAATAAATATTTTGTACAAAAAAAATTGGACCGATGTTATCAGTTGGTGCACTGAAAAGTGCAAAATAACAGGGTAAAGTGGGGAGAGTTAGACCACCTTTTGAAAAACTCATAACATCTTCTTTATTAACATAAATAAAAATTCATTCTAAACGGGAAACGATAAACCAATTGTGAAACTCTGATTTAGAAAAAAAATAAAAACAAAAAATTTAAATTGGTCCGTCTCTCCTGCTCATTGCAGGATAGCTGGACCACCTAGGTCAGGAGAGATGGACCTCATTTCTCCTTCCTATTCTTTTTAGTGTCTTGAGCTTTGCAACTCTGACACGTATCTTCATAGATTACTCAAGTTCTTTAATTTCATAAAAATTATATATCTGCTGGATAAACAAAACCTTCACAATGATTTACCTGCAGATATTATGTACCTGATTATTGAATATTATGTATCTTCAATCAAATGAAATGTTTTTTCAATTTAATCTGTTTTGAGCAATATGAATTTATTAATCATAAATATGGAAAATAATTGCTTCATTTTTTTTTTCTAAATAATAATTCATACATTTCTAAGCAAATAAGTCTGTTATTTCTTCTATGTCAATCAGTTCTAGATTTGTTTTTTCTACATTGATCTTACATTCCTATAAATCAGTATTTTTACAATATTTATTTAACTTTATACTTACAGATAAAAGAAATACGACTAATGACATGAGGATAAAAATTCTTCTTAGAATAAAATAACTATAATATTCTTCTGTTACGTAATCTTTCATCATTCTAAGCTGTATCAGACACAGGGAATCCTGTTATTTATGTAGGCTTTTTAGAAAATCCTCGGGTCTTTATTCGCTGCCAATGGTTCTAATCTGTATAATAATCGCTTATTTTCTTTACAGTTATCATACTCGCTTCAAATGGGCGATACAGATTTATTATTTTAAACAACCTATCGAAATAAATAAATATCAACAAATAAATGTTGCGGTGAAATCATCTTTAAATATCAATAACAACATATCTAAACTAAGTGCAATTTTTTTAAAGTGACTGCCGACTACAATTCTTATTAAGTCTGAAACTAATCACGTTAATTATAATTTTACGATGTATTATGTACGATATATACGAGTATATATTTATTTATAACATTAGGTTAAGTATTTAATGAATTTCAGGTTAAGGTTATCTTGGGCTTTAACCGTTTACGTCGATATATATTGCATTTTAAATATTTACGTATCTTGTAGGTACAAAACGAGAATTCAATTCCACAAATACTGAAATCTACAGCTTACTAACCCAAGGACAAATAATTTTTTGGTTCAAAATTCAAATCTAGTCTATTACCACCATTTTGAAACAATATAGCGGTAATCAATAATCAATTTTAGATCATGAAGTGACATCCTACAACGAACAATTCATACAAAACATTAATTGTTTTAGAGTTTATCGCAAAAATCAATATTAACAAAAAAAATATTAATTTGAGGGACGAAATTCGCTACAACACACTAAAAACTTGTTATGTTATGAATAATCCGGATCAATTCTTGATAATCTAGAAAAAAAATTCGGCCAAGATCGAGTTGAACTCGCACACGAAGGGTTCCGTACAATTGTGAAAGAAAAATTCCACTGTGTACCGACTCAGATGGATGAACTTAGTATTTGTTGTTATAGCGCGCGCAGAAATAAAAAAAAGCAGACAGTCGAATTATTGTATACCTCCTCCGTTTGGTTCGTTGGTCAAAAAAAATAAACGCTATTATATAAAGTGAGTTTTGATTATTTTGTAGCGAATTAAGTCACTGAAATCATTATTTTTTTAATGTTAATTTTTTGTGGTAATTTGAAAATAATGTATCACAAGCCCTTACGTCCCAGTTAAAAAAATGGAGGTTATTACTGTCATTTGAAAGCGATTTAGTATATGGAAAAATGATTTTCATTTCATGATGTAAAACTGACTTTATTTCAGGATTTTCTGTACACATGCACGAAATTTAAAATAAAGAATTTAAACCATTAGGTTGTTCCACACTGTATATTAAAAAGATAGTTAAAAAAACATGTCTTTTTTTTCATTTATTCTTCTTATTCTAGGGCAGAAACCTCGACCAGTCATTCGCATGAATAATGTGCAGATGGTTAATATTGGTTAATAATGGTTTATCTCTTCTGGAAATGGCGGTTTCATCAATTCGATTTTTGAGGAATATCAGTCAATAATACTTGTGTAAACATGATGGCGAAAAAATAAAGTTCTACCTTTCAATAACGACAAAAATGTTGTCTATCTTTATTCCGCTATGTTTTTTTTTGTTTTGCAGTTTTGAGCTATAACAAACTATCTGTGTGTTTTTTTGTGTGTTTTTCAACATTAATCTTGCTTTGTTTTTCGTTTTGCTTATGCTGCCTTTGTTTAGTTGCTTCAGTTGTTTTTTTTTGTTGTTATTTTGTCCCTTTGTTTTTCAATCTCCTGCAGAGTTTTCAAAGTACTAGATTTAGTGAAGAAATAATTTTCTGGGTGATTTTGGTAAGTCCCAAAAATATTCAGTGTCATAATTTGACTAGGTATTTACATCTGGATAATGGCACATGTAGAATATGAGATTTATTATGGAAGGTAGTAGGATATTTCCAGATTCTTTAATAAAAGATGGATAACTGCAAATACTTCTTCTATCTCCACTAAAAGTTCCTGGAAAATCAAATTACACGATGCTGGAAATTTTTTGTGTAACTGTTTAATTGATTCACATTTTCCATTTTTATTTTCTCATCTAAAAATTATGAACAGATTCTTCATAAGTTTGTAGATTTCATATTTGTCCAATTCATCCCTCTGTTTTTTTGAGTTCAATCATTCCACCACTTACTTTTTTGACGTCCATATGTAGAAGAAATTCTTCACACTTATATCAGAGTTTCATAGGTCTTTATCATATTGAATGTGTTGATTCTTTTTGTTCACCATCATCAGACATAGATAACTTATTCTCCATCAAATTGTTTCTGAGTTAGGCCATTTATAAAATTACAATTTGATTCATTTTCATTTTTTTAACTCTTTCCCATTTTTTTTTTTAAGAAATTGACTCTTGTGATCAGAAACATTAAGCTTAATTTCTCTGAAGTCAGATACTTATATTTCAATCGCAGACCCAACTTCTCTACATCCGGATACTATTGCGCCATTTGGCGAAATTTTTCACATGTTTTTTCAGGAAAGCTCTACTGGTGATGAGTAGTCCTCACATTGTTCTTCTGGTTTATGGGTGGGTTTCTTTGGTACATATTGTCCATTTCTCGAGTCCAATGATACGCCTCTCTTATTTCTGTGTTCAAGAAATATGAATGAATGTAGCTCGGATCCATTTCCAAATGAATACACCAGTAGAACTGCGGTTCAATTTCTCTTTTATTTATTATATTTTATTTATAAAATCATATATTATGCCTACACCACCATGAGTCACTTCCAGATGCAAGAGAGTAGGCTTAATGTTCCGTAGGTAGACGTAGAATAGTATAGTAATGATAAAATAATTGTGGGCTGTCTTGAAAGAGATGTTGTGTAGGTGAATATTTAAATAGAAATTCTGATCGCACATTTGATAAATATATTTATTGTATTCGTCTTTTTTTTATAGCCAATTGTTCATTTGCCATGAGTAATCATGGTTAAATTGATATATTATGGCTTTTTGTGTTTGGGAACTAAATATATTTTATATTGTGGATGCCAAAAGACGTATTTTAGTTGCTGGGAAAACATGGGAGAGTTGAGTGGTCACTTGGCTAATATTAAACTATTTGGAAAAATATGTTTTGAAACGATGAATTTATTTTTGGAGAGAAAATGAATGTTCAAACATGATTTCCAGATTTTACACTGAAAATTTAGAAACAGCTGGTATCTGTGTCATAAACATTATCGCCCCAATTTGGATTCTGAATTTCCATCTGTCTAAAGCTTTCTTCCTACGTTAGTAAATTGGCCAAAAATGTTTAAATATCGAGACAGAAACATTTACTTTGTTGTAAAAAAAAACACTGAAACTCTCTGCTGCCGTCAGGGGTTGAAAATGGAGGAAATTCGTGTCTATTTTCAAAATAAATTAGTTCGGAAATTAAAAAAAATATCCCGGCCCCTAACTAGTCTAACTAACCTAACCTAACCTAACCTAACTAGTCTTTCATTTTGATTATTTTGATTTAAAAAAGGGGATGTTTGGCATAAAAAGACCATGTTTTGTACTAGTTGCAAATATAAGATGAATTGATTAATTTTAATCAAAACGTTTGTCTATTTTTCTATCATGGACGACGTCCAAATATTTACCTTTGTTATCTAACATCGTACTTAGTATGCAAATCATACTTATGTATATTTGTAAACAAACATTTTTTTATGCGTTTTGCATTTCAAATGAAATACTGAGTGATTTTATAGTCTATTTTTTTTCTAATAAATGACCTATACCTATATCTAATAGAATTGTAATAGGCTGATGTCTGTACATAATAGATATTCAAGAAAACCTAATATGGGGGTCTTTATTAGAGCAACAGAAGCCAAAACAACAGTTTTTAGAATCTCGCATCTCGAAAAAACTGCTACATGGAATTGAATGCAATTTTCACCGATGTATTGCTAGAGGTCTAACTTAAAATATAGGTTCCATTCTACCGCGCCTGCCTCTCTGTCAGTCTGTCTGTATGTTTGTACATGCTTCATGCAAAAACTATCGCATGGAATCCAATGCAGTTTACGACACGCACGAAGTCTTGGGCAAAAGCTAGTAGATTATAAAATATTCGATTCTATCGAAGTTAATGCCCTCTTCTGTTTACACATCTACAATAATATTTGTAAAGAGCAAATCTATTCAATTGTTAAATAACTACACAAGACTTTCGTGACCAGATTGCTAGTTAATTGCAACCAGAGATCCATGAACCCCATATTTGAATGGAATGGTGATGTTGTTTCATGATTACAGACACCTTTTTGCACGTGTAATTAAAGATGAACTTAATTTACTATACTTCAGAGGTAGGTACATAATGCTTGCGTGTATTTTGAGTGGCTTATTCGCATTTTTAATGAAGCTACTTGTGTTAAAAAAGAAAGTTTGAAAACGTGACAGATTTTTTCGTCGAACCGAATCCTCCTGAACAGTTATTAAATTTGTATATAAAACCATTTTAATTTTTCACTATATTTTATACTTTTTATATTTTACACCAAACTCTATTAAATGCAGCCATCAAATTATCTCTACGATGACATATGTCAAAATTTCGATAGTCAACTTTTAAATAACATGCTACATATTTTGTAAGCCTTTCTATTCTATACAATGATAAAAAGACGTTTTATTTAATTTCAATTTTTTTTCTCGAAAAATAAAATTAATTCAAGTGGTGCTGCTACTTTTGAAGTTGCGCAGTTGCATTTAGATTGGTACCTAACTTTTGGCACCAAAGTGCCAGCAAAAATAGAATTCATATAATTTTGTATTTTTCAGTGCAACAACTAATAACATCGGTCCGATTTAAAAAAAAATTATTTCACACTTTTGAGTGTAACATTGGTTACGAAAATTGTTGAACGTTCACTAATTCCAATGAAGATAGTACTTATCCTATTATCCACTTATATTCTTGGCTTGTAGTTGTTATTATTAAGATTTCAAAACATCGCTGCGGAAATACGCATAAGTATTTTAGATGTTACCATTCTACCACCGCTGTAACTCAAAAAACGTAACTCTAAGGAAAAAATGTTCATTATAAATGTTGCTACAAATAATTAGGTCTTTTGTGTAGTGCCCACAGATTTTCAATTTACGAAAGAAATCGCCCTCACCACATAGCAAAAATATACATATTTGAGGAATTTAACATGTCTCTAGCTCGAAAACCCTAAACATGTCCAATTTGAACGTTTCCGAATATTGTCCTATCTTCAATTAAACCACCTCAGATTTTCTATTTTAGAGAAAATTTGCCTATCCACCCCCTTCGGGAGCGGTTTTCGGAAGGAAGGAGATGTTGGATTCCCGTTTTTATGAATATGGGACCATTTCTCAAAAGCCTCCTTTTTCAAATGAATCAAAAATCATCAAAATCAGAGTACAATTACTATATAAAAGCGAGAACGAACCAAAAAAAAGCAGACAGTCGAATTGTATACATCTTTCATACGAGGTTCGTCGGTCAAAAAATAAAATCAACTGTATCAGACATAATATCTAGATTCTATATTCGCCAAAATGAATAGCAGTATTGATTTGAAAAGTAGGTAGGTAGGTACATATGTAAAATTACAACTGTAAATATAATAAATTACTTTGAAATAACAGCGTATACGGACAGCATTATCAATAATCACGTAGCTAGATATTATGTAAGTATTTACTTATGTTTTATGCATAACTAATAATTGAACATGTTAACAACGGCAATAGCATAAACAATGTCCATACCAATTCATTACCTAATGCTTGACCGATATTGAACAGAATCATATAGAGATTATAGGTTTGTACGTAAATGTGGTTTCAATTTCATTTGAAAAATTGTTCTAAATCCTTAAAACTGTTTTTTATTTGTTTTGTTACAGGACAAGTTAAGTCATTTTCCAATATTAAAATTAAATGCACCATTTTAGCAAAGGGGAGCTCGGAGTATTATGCAAAATGAGCAATAAGCAATTTCAATCTAGGTAGATTCCTTGGAACTATTGAATCCTATTGAAACACGTGTTTTATTCTTCTGTAAGAATTGTATTGACTCAACTTTTAAAGGGCTGTATGGCGTAGCCTTTAGGAAAAATGTCAATTCTGAGGCAATTCGGCAAACCAACGCATTATCCCCTTCAATTTGACACATAAAACTTGAAGATTGGTTCTGTATTCACTACTGTAATAACGTTATAGTTGTCTTGATGGGAAACGCTCCATTTCCCGGAATTTTGCAAACAAAAAACTTGTTCTACCCAACATAGTAAAGCGATACACGAAGACTCATAAGAGCGGTTGTTTGTTGAATGACTTTGGATCTGGGTCCAAGGACTATTTCTATTATCGGTATCGGTATTTGAACATATAAAGTTTGTAGAAAAAATTACACTTCAGTCTAGGTATATTATCCAGATTTAGACAGAATTTTTCAATCGATTCACATGTTACAAATATGCCGAAAAGTATTTTCGAAATCTGTATAAATTATTATAAATCATCAACACGATCAACTCCTGAGAGAGTCCTTTCTGTTTCGGTAATTATTGTGCATTTTTGAACGACGAAACCGCGTTTTATATAGTAATCCTACTCTGATTTTGATGATTTTGGTATTATGAACACTCAACGATTTTCGTGACTAATTTTACACTCAAAAGTGTGAAACAAATATTTGGACCGACAAATAGAATTAATATTATTTTGTATTTTTTAGTGCAACAACTCATAACGTCGGTCCAATTTTTTGTAAAAAAATATTTATCATATTATGGGTTCAATTATCTTGAAGTGAATATTTGCTTAAACATTACGAGAAAATCTAGTTTAAATCAATTTTAATTTGCAACTTAATACATTTACAGTAGAGATGCATTATGCATTCCTTCTTTATGTTCTCAATGACATATCTCACGCAATTGCTATATATAGAATGAAGAAAAATACAAGTGGAAATTAACATTATTAACAATGCAACTAAGTCACTTCACTCGAATTTATTAATATTCTCTTCACAGTACACGGTCATTTTCAATGGCCTACTTATGGTCTCGCCTCTTGAATAAGGTTAATCGAGAGAAAGAGACAGAAAAAAAACAGAACGGGCCCAGTTCCCAGTCTGGTGCCAAGTTTTTTTTTTTAATTGCACTTATATGTAATGAAGTTCTTGGAATTAAATCCGATTGAGAAATACTTGAAATCGTTTGAATAAATTGTCGGTACACACTTTTTAATACACTGACATTGGTCTTAAGTTTCACCTATTGTCACAAATCTGATGTACATATTCTGAATTGGAATCTTTTTGATAGGAAGAACTTAAGAAATATTACACAACTACGGAAAAAATAAGTTTAATGTAAAATTGCGCATGCTATCTCCTTGTTTACAATTTTTTGATAAATGATAAATATTCGTGGGATTTTTTATAAAGGGATTATAAGTTATAGATAATATTCTTTATATATAAACAGTAAACAGTATTGAACAACCAAATAAAAAAAACTGATTTATCCACTTACAGTATTTTAGCAAATATAAATATTTTTTACAAAAAAATTGGACCGACTTTATTAGTTGTTGCGCTGAAAAATACAAAATAATATTAATTCTATTGGTGCTGGTTCTTTTGGAGTTGGTGCCTACAACAACAAACTACAACGGCACAACTTCAAAATTACCACCAGCACCAATAGAATTAATATTATTTCGTATTTTTCAGTGCAACAATTAATAAAGTCGGTCCAGTTTTTTGTAAAAAATATTTATTTCACATTTTTGAGTGTAACATTAGTCATGAAAATTGTTGAACGTTCACTAATACCTAAAAAGATATAGGCTTAGCTTGTACTTGTTATTTATTATTCAGAGATCTCAAAACATCGCGGCGCAAATATAAATATTTCAGACTTTACTGCTGTAACTCGAAAACCGTAACTCAATTTAAATGTTGCTACATATAATCTTTTCTTTAATTTGGCCGTCTCATATTTTCATTTTTCGAAACAAAAAATTGCTTTTCCACATAGCCGAAATACGCATATCACATATTTCAGACTTTACCGTTGCAAAACTCGGAAACCGTAACTCTTGTGAAAAAAAATTAATTTAAACGTTTCCGGATATGGAAATTTCTGCTGTCTTGGATTTTCAATTTTCGAGAAAAATTGCCCCTCCAACCCTTTGGGGGCGGTTTTTGGAGGGAAGGAGATTTCAGATTTGAGTTTTTCTAAACATGGGACCATTTCTCAACTCTCCTCTTTCAAATGAAACAAAAATCGTCTAAATCGGAGTACGTTTACTATGCAAAACGCGCCATAAAAAAATTATAAAAAAAAGAAAACATACAACCGAATTGTATCTCCTCCTTTTTTTGAAATCGGTAAAAAACATTTAATGTAAATAACATTAATTCTAAAATCCTAATTTAGATGTTCAAAATATTTGCCTCAAGCTAAAGCAAATTCTGTCAATCAGATGATTATTTTCATTGCATGAAGCATTTAGGATTTAAGATAATTAATTGTGTCGTTAATTATCATTAAATGTCATGAAGGTGGTTCCTGAGGGGTTCTGTTTGGCAGCCTAGTTTATAGACATCTCATATAGACCAGACAGATAAAAAAAATCCTTGAAATATAGGAGAAGGTAACATTAAGAGGTAGACGGTAGACTTTATCAATTCAATATTCTTGTAAGGAATGCACCATTTGTGTTGAGACAGGACTTGGAAACTTTTCAATTTACAAACATGTTCATTTATATTATCGTTAGTGGAATAATGGGCAATTATGAATAGTTATCATCATTATAATCTGTTTGGTATCTACTTATATAGAGGTTTAGGTAACCACAACACAATTATGTAGCGTAAATTAAAAATTAAGGAATTCTTATGCGGGCAGACTAGTAGATTAGTTGGGACAAATTATAAAAATAAAAGAACCATTTTCTTCAAGTGCATCTCGTTAGATATCAAATGAAGGGGCTCCTAATTGGTTCTTCAGATATATCTTTGTTTTCGAAATTGAAAAATAAACGAAGAACATATTAAGAGGAAGGAGGAAAATTGACTGGTCTCACCCCCGTCACCCCCGAAGCTACCGAACATAAAATTTTTAAAAAAATATAGGACTGGATTACTTACATGAGAACTTATGCGAAAATTATATCTCTTACAACTAGATTTGAGCGTTTTAGTCGCACAAGTTTGAGGAACTGTCACAATTGTAGGTTAATTCTTAAACTTTTAGGCTATAACCTTAAAATTATGTCTTGGTATTTTGTACAAAACTGATAAATCGTCCTTTATGGTGTTGAATAATGGAAGAGATACTAGAGTTTGTCAGAAAATAAAAACATTAGCAGAAATGTCAATGTCAAAATTGTCAAATAACAATAAGCACTCTTTATAAAGATACCGCTAGTCCTTGGTCCTTCGTAAATAACCACGTCCGTTATGCTTATTAAACATAACGGCGTGGCAGGTCTCTACTGCGCCGACTCCGTATAACGATAACCATGATTTCAGTGACAAATGTGCTGACCAAAAACACACTATTATTTGGTCGAAGCTTTTCTGAATACGTGCATTGGAAGACGTGGAACGATTGGATGGCCGCCTAGATCCCCCGATTTGACTCCTATCTCGATTACTTCTAATGTGGTTCTATTCTATTCTATTTCACTAGACCAGATAATATTGCAGATTTAAAAGTTAGGCTAACGGAAGAAATTAACAACTGACAACATAACCTCTGAGGTCCTACAAAAGGTTGTACGAGAATTCCAAGATCGCCTTGCTTATTGTCAAAAAGTGCATGGTGGTCACATCTTGAACATTTCATTTAATTGTAAAATAAATTGAAAACTTCTTCCTAAACATTATGTGACATAATTTCCTTCAAGTATCAAAATTTTACATTTTCAAAATAAATTTTCTCAGTTACGATTGCACCAAATTCGAAAAACTTAGTATTGCTTAAAAGCGAATGAAAATCCCTTTCGAACAAGATGCCCCACGACCCCTCTTTTGAGGGGTGCTCCTAATTCAGAGGGGGTACAAGAAGGAGGTAATATTTTCATACATTCAATTGTCAAATTGAGAATAGAAATCGACATGTTTCAGGTTTTTTCAAACAAATACATCATAATGCGGAATAATCTATGAACTGCACTGTATGTACTGGGTATATTAACAATTTTCCTCAAAAAACCTAATTTGGTTTATTGTTTACAAGTATCAGTTTGCTGCTTCGTACTATGTATAATTCTCTTTGGTATCGCAGATTATGCAACCTTGGTCAGTCAGCCAGCTAGCTATTCATCCAAAATGTTACACAATGTCCCGCTTATGTTCGCGGTCGTTTGGTCTGTCTGTCTGTTCCGACGTTCCTTCTTCTGACAATGTGGTGAGGACGGTGAGGTCATATCACATAATATATCGTATCATCGCCTTATAAAGAAGAAGAATCCAGTCGGCCAGTCGGTATATACCTACCTAAATAATATATTAAAATCGTATCTCAGGCGGATGCCTCTCCTTGCATGTCTCCACGCTGGTTTGTACCGTTTGGTGAATTTCGCCAGCCTTGTTGTCGATCGTGGCTACGTTACGTGACTGTTCATTTCTTTGTTATATTTTCCTTGCGATTCTGATCTGATTGATGCGATACTTTGCGAATATTAAATTTTGTATCATGTACATCCACATCATTGGTATACATATATAAATTGAAGTTTTGATTCAACTGACCGACTCCACAAAAAGAAGGAGGTATACATATTCGAATGCGTTTGCATTTTTTTTTTGTATTAGTTCATGCTTTTTTCATCGGAAATATGCACCGATTTTGATGATTTTGGAAAGAATATGGCTGAGAGATCGTCACATATTTCTTTTTAACTTTCCAATATGGTCTTCTCGCCAAAAGGGTCGGAGGAGGTAATTTTGTAAGAAAATTGAAAATTTTATCTGGCAGGGTCAAGTTAACCATCCTTAATATTTAAGTAGGCATTTATCCTCTTAGCATTTAGTTAATACTAACATTTGAGAAAGGAACAATGTACCGAAACTACTGTAATGGTTAAACAATATATTAGTAGAGATTTATTATAATATTTTACTTCCAATATTTAGTATTAGGGTTATAAAACCAGCAATACACGATGCTTATCTATTCTACACACATTGTTATGTAATAGAAAGATTAAAAAAGAATTTCAGCTTTTTATGATTTATATATCTAATAACAACTGATAAATCGTACGCAATATTGATTTGGCAAGGATAACTTGCATTTTTGCTCAATTTTAATTTAACAAAAATGGGTTGGTAAGCTTCAAAAATTGTTATTGATTTTATCAACAACTATAGAAAACGTGACATGCTATTTTTGAATTTTGGAATTGCAAACTGTCCTGTTTGTAGGTACATTTATTAATAAAAGTATTCATATGTCATGGAACTTTGTTACATCTTGTGTAAGAACAGCTTTTATCAATACCTATTTTGGTATCTTGAACTTATTGTGCGACATAAGCTAAAGTCTTATTAATATTAAGTAACTGCCAAGAGTGATTAATATACAGGGTGTTTCATAATATATGCGCAGGACTTGAGGATGTGATAGCTCGTCCAAAAATATGAAAAAAAAAGTTTATATTAACTTACCCTCTAAAATGCACCAATTTCGAGATACAGGGTGTTGAAATTGAACTGAATTCTTGTAAATATCTCCGGAACCGTTTATCGTACAAAAAACGGCATTTGTAAGTAATTTTCACTCACAATAAGCTAAGTTTTGAGTAAGAAAAAAAGTGTTGTTAAGTCATAATTGGTGAAGATTTTGAAGGAGTAGTGGTTGTTTTCTCACCAATTTCCACGCCAATGGAAAAAGTAGAAAACATTGGCGGTTCAAATGGGCGTCTCAAAACCATACTTTTTCCATTGGCGTAGAGATTGGGAAGAAAAACAACTACTACTCCTTCAAAATCTTCACCAATTATGACTTGACAAAAGAAAATCTGACTCAAAACTTATCTGTTTATGAGTGGAAAATGCTTACAAAAGCTGTTTTCTATACGATAAATGGTTCCAGAGATATTCGGAAGAAACTATTCATTCATCACCCTCTATCTCGAAAATGGTGGATTTTTTCATATTTTTGGACGAGCTACCACCACATCCTCAAATCCTGCGCATATATTATGAGACACCCTGTATAACGGAATATGACGACGGATCATCAGTCCAATTTTTGAAGCAATCTTTAAGATGCAATTTAACGTTAAAATTCTAATAAATATTTTTACCAAAAATAGAACCGACTTTATTAGTTGGTGTACTGAAAAATACAAAATAATATTAACTGTATTGGTGCTGGTACTTTTGGAGTTGGTGGCAAAAGTCTTTTTCTATATAACTACAATTGCACAACTTCAAAAGTACCAGCACCAATAGAATTAATGTATTTTTCAGTGCACCAACTTATAACGTTTTTTGTAAAAAAATATTTATTTCACAAAATTCAATGTCACATTAGTTACGAAAATCGTTGAATACCAAAGAGGATGGTACTTATGATGTTACTCATGTATAATATTCTTTGCTTGTACGCGACGGTAATACACATTTTTCAAACTTTACCACTGCAGTAACTCGAAAACCGTAACTTCTTTTGAAAAATGTCTATTTTAAATGTGGTTACATTTAATTTATTCTTTAATTTGGCCGTCTCATATTTTCATTTTTTTTTCTTTTCTTTTCTATTTGAAAATTGTATATGCCCAACTATTGGCGGATTATATCTTAATTTAAGGAATAGGTACGTCTTATTTTGCGAAATAATGGAAAAATCGTTATTGTGGCAAACTTACATATTTTATATAAATATAGGTATTTCTAAATATAGAAAATAGGTTCATTTTCATTGATCAAACAAATCACTTCAGAATTTATATATTTGCGAATATGAAAATGTAAATAGGACAAATTTATTCAAGGATTTATTGATTCTTAGCAAATTATAAGCAAATAATAAGTAACTAAATAACTATAAGAAAATTGATGATAAACGATTTTTTCAGCGACTTCCCAAACGGAGGAGGTATACAATTCGGCTATTTGTCTGTTTTTACTTTCCACGCTACTACAGTAGCTGTATAAGGAAAGTATTGTAATCGTGTGAAATTTTCGGTATTGAGATTCTTACAAATGTTGACGTTTCAGAGTTTTCTGAGTCTGATAAACATATTTTCAGCCTTGGTCTATCTGTATGTCTGTGACAGCATTGTCTCGGGAACGGATTTTGTTGCTTTCTTTTTTATTTTGTTGACCGACTTCCCAAAAGGAGGAGGTATACAATTCGATTGTGTGCTTTTTTTTTTTTTTGGTTTGTGCGCGCCTTTCATATAGTAAACGTACTCCGATTTTGATGATTTTTGATTCATTAGAGGAGGCTTGAGAAATGGTCCCATATTCATAAAAACGGGAATCCGACATCTCGTTCCCTCCGAAAACCGCCCCCGAAGGGGATGGAGGGGGCAAATTTTGTCGAAAATTGAAAATCTGCGTTGATATAATTACAGATAGGACAATATCCGGAAACGTTTAAATGGAACATTTTTTCAAAAGAGTAACGGTTTTCGACATAGAGACATTTTAAATTCTCAAATATACCTATTTTCGCTATGTGGAGAGGGCGATTTCTGTCGAAAATTGAAAATCTGTTTGCAGTACATGAAAGACATAATTATTTGTAGCAACATTTATACTGAACATTTTTCCCTTAGAGTTACGGTTTTCGAGTAAAATCGGTGTTAAAATGGTAACAACTAAAATATTCAAGCGTATTTCCGCAGCGATGTTCTGAGATCTCAATAATAACAACTACAAGCAAGGAATATACGTGGGTAATAGAATAAGTACTATCTTCATTGGTATTAGTGAACGTTCAACGATTTTCGTGACTAATGTTACACTCAAAAGTGTGAAATAAATATTTTTTACAAAAAATTGGACCGACTTTATTAGTTGGTGCACTGAAAAGTATAAAATAATATTAATTCTATTGGGGCTGGTACTTGTGAAGTTGGTGCCAAAAGTTACCAATCTACCTGCAACTGCACAACTTCAAAAGTAACAGCACCAATAGAATTAATATTATTTTATACTTTTCAGTGCACCAACTAATAAAGTCGGTCCAATTTTTTGTAAAAAATATTTTGGTACCAATACCACTCGCCGGTGGCACTGAATGAGAATCCTGTATATATTGGGTACTGAGCTATAGCCAAAAAAACGTGATTCGCTCAAGACTGTAGCGCGTAAACGGCTTTAAGGATTTTGATTAAACTTGCCTAAAGTATTCTTCTGAAAGCCCTTTACCACCCACACACAACGCCATCTTTGAGAAACGTTTCATCTTGCGAAAAAATGTTACATGACCATTGTTGTTTGTCTTGACATGCTGAAAAAAATGAGGTGATGATAGTACGATTTGACCAGATGATTTTCGCTTTACTACCGCTATTATCGTCGCTACGCAAGGGAAAGTATTGTAATAGTGTAAAATTTTTCATTCACTGGAATTTGCCTGCGAGCCGTAGTAAAGTCGTGTGAGTGGACACACCAGATTTTTCAAAATGCAATATCTTATCTTATCTCTGTACTTCAAAATCCGGCCTCGTATAGTAAAAGACAGCCGCATTATGAATAAAATAGTAGGCCACCGTGTCAGGGGTGTCAAGACGGCGGTGGCTTCGAACGTGCACGACGCAGCTCCAGTGCCAAGCTGACGTTGCGACGCGTCGCGTCCGTCCCTTCAAGGGACTCTTTCGCTTATTTAAGGGGACACATCGACGTGGGGTGGTGCGTGTGTTATCAATTATTGAAAAAAATTGAATTTAAAAATAAAGTGGTTATTTTATAGAGTTTCATTTGGACTCTTTAAGGAAGAGGCGAATTTGAAATGTATTTCAATTATTTGATACCATCATCTTTACGAAGAGAATAATCAAGTAGGCACTTGATCACTAGGAGTTTATAGTTTATTTATTTTTTATAGTTTAGAGGTTAGTTAAGAGTAGATATTCACAAATAATTATTAATTCATCCAGAAAACGTTGTTTTGCAGCTAACATGCATTGCAATAATAATCTGATACAAGTTTTAAATTTCATGTATATATTTTGGTATTTATTCATATTTTATATCAGATGTTTTCTTGAATCTATTTCCCAATAGTTTTAATATTGAAATAAAAATACAACTTATAGAATAAGGATAATTGTTATTCAAATATGAGTCTTCATCTTCTTGATATAGTTTCTCGTAATGAACAAGTCAATTTTTAACCCACACAGAAACAGAGAGGTGATATTTAACGTTGGTAAGACTGTCATTTTTTTGTTTGAAAACTTCATCGAGATTTTCCTAGCCAGCTTTTTTTAATGTAATCTTAACATGTGTGAGTCCTAAACGGATGATCCGATTTTATTCTAGTTTAAAGGTGACTTGTGCCAGAGTGTTCTTAGCTAGTTTCTTGTCTTTTTTTTTCTAATCTAAAATAATATTTCTCTATTCTTTTCCTACCTTAATAAAATAACAAATTGTGTGTACGATTATATTTAACAATACATACATATTTGCACATTAAAATTAAAATCGCATTGCTATTATCGTATCGGTACCTAATTTTAATAATGATCAAATGGAAATTGGATCGTTTTAAAATTCAATGAATTGACTGTTCAAATTTGCTTTAGTAGACGAGTGAATTATTTCAAGATGATAGAAGATTTATATGTAGGGAGAGGATTTAAGTAATACCGATTTGAGAAATGAAAATTGGGCAATTCAGCACGCTGCTATAATACAAAAAATTGGGGTATCACACGTGGTTAATGTGTGTTTGAAAATCAATAAAATTATTTGACTTAATGATCATGTGTTTCTGTGACCTACATTTCTGGGGTTCAAATTAGTAATACGGAACACAGTGGTAATATTTTAGTCGTGCAATTTACAACTATCTTTTATATTACTTGCTTTGAGAATGGAAGAGCTTGTTCATCTAATTATGAAGTCCTATCGCTGCGATGATAAATCAATAGATTACGGTTTTGCTAGCAAGAAATATATTGACATTCATGCTATAATCACAGAAGATTTATTAATCCTCCAGACTTCCTTGGTTACATTATTCAATACATTTTGTGTCCAATACTTTTGAATAAATATGATGTGGAAATTTATAATTGATTCATTTATATCCGAAAAACAGCTGTAGAATAAAATTTTCAACTTGTCTTTTCAGACGGCACACTTGCCCACATAACCCAGACGATTACAACGATCACCTTCATCCAGAAGGTCCATTCCTTGGAAAACCAAAAGACGACTACAGTGCCACCCGGGGAGAGCGATACCCTATCAAAAAACCCGAGGATCATCTCCGACCCGAAGGCGATTTTGCTAAAAGGGAACCTGAACCTTGGCAACCGGCTGAGCGACCTAAACAAAAGAAGCCCAAGGACAATTTGAGACCCGAAGGTGAATTCGAGAAACGCACGCCTGAAAAATGGCAGCCTGGTGATCGTCCACAAGCGAAGAAACCACACGATAATCTTCGGCCTGAAGGTGATTTTGAACGTCCCGAAAAGCCTGGCTTCCAGCCGGCTGAGCGACCAAAGCAAAAGAGACCAGAAGATAATTTAAAACCAGAAGGAGATTTCGAAAAACGCACCCCTGAAAAATGGAGTCCAGGTGATCGACCACAACCTAGGAAACCGAGTGATAATTTACGCCCAGAAGGGGACTTTGAACGTCCTGAAAAGCCTCAATGGTCTCCAGCGGAAAAGCCGAAACAAAAAAGACCTGAGGATAATTTGAAACCAGAAGGCGATTTCGAGAAGCGAACTCCTGAAAAATGGCAACCAGGAGACCGAGCACAGCCAAAGAAGCTGAGCGATAATCTGCGCCCGGAAGGTGACTTTGAAAGACCTGAAAAGCCGGGCTATAAGCCAGCTGACAGACCTAAGCCTTCAAAGCCTGAAGACAATCTAAGACCTGAGGGAGAGTTTGAGCGTTACAAGCCAGAAGAATGGATGCCTAGTGAAAGACCTACTCCAAAAAAACCACAGGATAACTTGAAACCCGAAGGTATGATAATTTATCTAAATCCTCTGATAGTAAAGCTTACATGTCTTTCATAGTATTGGATTGACAGAAACCAAATTATTTTACAGGAGACTTTGAACAACGAACTCCCGAGAAATGGAGGCCTGGTGACCGACCACAACAAAAGAGACCTCAGGACAACCTTAGACCCGAAGGTGATTTCGAACGTCCAGAGAAACCTCAGTGGTCACCCGCTGATCGGCCCAAGCAGAAGAAGCCTGCTGACAATTTGAAGCCGGAAGGTAATTTTGAGATTCCCGAGCCCGAGGAGTGGAAACCTGCAGAGAGGCCTGTTGCTAGGAGACCCAAAGACAACCTCAAACCTGAAGGAGAATTTATTGATACCCGTATTGTCGACTACAAGGTTCTCAAGGGAGAGCGAGCTGAGATAACACGCCATGAAGATAATATTATCATTGAAGGGGAATTCACAGGTATATATTTATATTTCTTCTATTTGGAAAATTATTTATCGTTTTTTTCCATGCAGATATTACCACAAACAAAGTTGACTTCACTGGCGAGTTAGTTCCAAAACCAAGTCCCATAAGACGTAACACCTGGACAAAGGTAGAAGGCGAATTCATCGACGACACAACTTCCAAGTCTGAGTTCATCGATTACAGCACCACAGTTGAACGGACTGTTATAAATAGACGAAAGGATAATCTAATTGTTGAGGGTGATATGACGTTTGACACTTCCACAACTGTAGAATACACTGAGAAAACGCCTACTGTTGATAGGCGCCGAAGGACTTGGACGAAAGATGATGTCGAAAAGTTTTATTCAACTCAAAACAACGAAATAACAACTACTTCTCAAGATGTCTATAAAAATTATGATACTACCGATTATAGGCAGACTGTTATTATACACAGAGACAATTTGAAACCGGAAGGTCCCTTTGAAGGTACACCCAAATCCAAAGAAGATTTTGTTCCCAAGTTAACTGAACGTCCTACTCCAACAAAACCAAAGGATAATCTTAAACCTGAGGGAGAGTTTGAGAAGCGCACTCCAGAAAAATTCGTGCCTGCCGACAGACCCAGACAGAAAAGGCCAGAAGATAATCTCAAACCCGAAGGTGATTTCGAACGGCCAGAAAAGCCTTGCTATAGACCTACCGATAGACCTACTCCCAGAAAACCTGAAGATAATTTACGACCAGAAGGTGATTTCGAACGCCCAGAGCGAACAGGATGGTCTCCAGCTGAAAGACCTAAGCAGAAGCGACCAGAAGACAATCTGAGACCCGAGGGTGAATTTGATAGGCCAGAGAAACCTGAATGGTCACCAGCGGAAAGACCACGACAAAGGCGACCAGAAGATCACCTCAGACCAGAAGGAGACTTTGAGCGTCCAGAAAAACCTAAATATAGGCCATCAGAAAGGCCAGCTGCCAAGAAACCGGAAGACAATCTCAAACCAGAAGGTGATTTTGAGAAACGAACACCAGAAAAATTCATACCTGCAGAGAGACCAAAGCAGGTGAAGCCTGAAGATAATTTGCGCCCAGAAGGTGATTTTGAAAGGCCTGACAAACCTAAATATAGACCAACTGAAAGACCTACCCCCAAGAAACCTGAGGATAATCTCAAACCTGAAGGAGATTTCGAAAGACCTGATAGAGCTGAATGGTCACCTGCAGAAAGACCTAAACAGCGAAGGCCAGAAGATAACTTGAGACCTGAAGGTGATTTTGAACGTCCAGAAAAAACAAAATATAGACCATCTGAGAGACCGTCTCCAATCAAACCCGATGATAATTTGCGTCCTGAAGGTGACTTTGAAAGACGAAAACCAGATAAATATGTACCAGCAGAAAGACCGAAACAGATACGCCCCGAGGATAATTTACGACCCGAAGGTGATTTTGAGAGGCCTGACAAGCCCAAGTACAAACCCACACAGCGACCAAAAGCCCTTAAACCCGAAGATAATCTCCGACCCGAAGGAGATTTTGAAGTGCCTGAGAAACCTGAATGGTCACCAGTTGAGAGGCCGAAGCAGAAGAAACCAGAAGATAATCTTAGACCAGAAGGAGATTTTGAGCGCCCTGAAAGACCTAAATATAAGCCAGCTGAGAGACCTACACAAAGGAGGCCTGAAGATAATCTCAAGCCTGAAGGCGACTTTGAAAGACCATCACCAACTAAAGTAGGACCAGCAGAGCGTAGATCACCTATCAAACATGATGATAATCTACGTCCCGAAGGTGATTTCGAGAGACCAGATAAACCTGGCTATAGGCCAGCTGAAAGACCTTTAGCCAAAAAACCCAAAGATAACTTGAGACCAGAAGGTGATTTTGAGCGGCCTGAAAAACCTGAATGGTCTCCAGCTGAGAGACCAAAACAAAGAAGACCTGATGACAATTTACGGCCTGAAGGAAACTTTGAGCGTCCAGAAAGGCCAGAATATAAGCCAACAGAAAGGTCAACTCCAGTAAAACCGGAGGACAACCTCAGACCAGAAGGAGAGTTTGAGAAGCGAACTCCAGAGAAATTCGTTCCAGCTGAAAGACCTCAACAAAAAAGACCCGAAGATAATCTAAGACCTGAGGGTGAATTTGAGAGACCGACTCCTACTAAGATTGGACCTGCCGAGAGGAGGTCTCCTATAAAACATGATGACAATTTACGTCCCGAAGGTGACTTTGCAAGACCAGAGAAATCTCATTACAGACCTGCAGAGAGGCCTATCGCCAAAAAACCAGAGGACAATTTGAGGCCTGAAGGAGAATTCGAACGTCCTGAGAAATCCGAATGGTCACCAGCTGAAAGACCAAAACAGAGAAAGCCACACGATAATTTAAGACCAGAAGGAGACTTCGAGCGTCCAGAAAAACCTAAATACAAACCCACTGATCGGCCAACTCCGAAAAAACCTGAGGATAATCTCAGACCAGAAGGAGAATTTGAGAAACGCACTCCAGAAAAATTTGTTCCTGCAGAACGACCTAAGCAAAAACGCCCCGAAGATAACCTCAGGCCTGAGGGAGACTTTGAGAGACCCACTCCCACTAAAGTAGGCCCAGCTGAGCGCAGAACTCCTATCAAACATGATGATAACTTACGCCCTGAAGGTGATTTTGAGAGACCTGAGAGACCAGAATGGTCGCCAGCAGAAAGACCTAAGCAAAGAAGACCTGATGACAATTTGCGACCCGAGGGAGACTTTGAACGTCCAGACAAGCCTCTCTATAGACCAACAGAAAGACCAGCTCCTGTGAGACCGGAGGATAACTTGAGGCCAGAAGGTGAATTCGAAAAACGAACTCCAGAGAAATTTGTTCCTGCTGATAGACCAAGGCAAAAGAGGCCAGAGGACAATCTTAGACCTGAGGGAGCATTTGAAAGACCTACACCTACAAAGGTTGGCCCGGCTGAGCGAAGAACGCCAATTAAACATGATGATAATCTAAGACCTGAAGGTGACTTTGAGAGACCTGATAAACCGAAATATAGACCTGCCGAGAGACCTCTACAAAAAAGACCCGAAGACAATCTTCGACCAGAGGGAGAATTTGAAAGACCTACACCAACAAAGGTTGGCCCGGCTGAGCGAAGAACGCCAATTAAACATGATGATAATCTAAGACCTGAAGGTGATTTTGAGAGACCTGATAAACCAAAATATAGACCCGCCGAGAGACCTCTACAAAAAAGACCTGAAGACAATCTTCGACCAGAGGGAGAATTTGAAGTTCCTGAGAAACCTAGTTATAGACCCACAGAAAGACCGACTCCTAGGAAGCCAGAGGATAACTTACGACCAGAAGGAGAATTCGAACGTCCAGAGCGACCTGAATGGTCACCTGCAGAAAGGCCCAGGCAACGTCGTCCTGAAGACAATCTCAGGCCAGAAGGTGATTTTGAAAGACCAACACCTACCAAGGTTGGTCCAGCCGAGCGTAGGAAACCTATACGTCATGATGATAATCTACGCCCTGAAGGAGAATTTGAAAGACCTGATAAACCTAAATATAGACCAGCTGAAAGGCCTACTCCCAGAAGACCAGAGGATAATCTTAGACCTGAAGGTGATTTTGAGGTGCCAGAAAAGCCTGGATATAGACCGACAGAAAGACCGTCAGCGAGGAGACCAGAAGATAATTTGAGACCTGAAGGTGATTTCGAACGACCTGAGAAACCAGAGTGGTCCCCAGCAGAAAGACCCAAGCAAAAACGTCCTGAAGACAATCTCAAACCTGAGGGAGATTTTGAAAGACCAACACCTACCAAAATTGGACCAGCCGAGCGTAGAACTCCAATTAAACATGATGATAATTTGCGCCCTGAAGGCGAGTTTGAACGACCTGATAAGCCCAAATATAGACCAGCTGAACGACCAGTGCCCAGAAGACCAGAGGATAATCTAAGACCTGAAGGTGATTTTGAGGTACCGGAAAAGCCTGGATATAGACCGACAGAACGACCCTCAGCGAAGAGACCAGAAGATAATTTACGACCTGAAGGTGATTTCGAACGACCTGAGAGACCAGAGTGGTCCCCAGCCGAAAGGCCCAAGCAGAAACGTCCTGAAGACAATCTTAAACCTGAGGGAGATTTTGAAAGACCAACACCTACCAAAATTGGACCAGCCGAGCGTAGAACTCCAATTAAACATGATGATAATTTGCGCCCTGAAGGCGAGTTTGAACGACCTGATAAGCCCAAATATAGACCAGCTGAAAGACCAGTGCCCAGAAGACCAGAGGATAATCTAAGACCTGAAGGTGATTTTGAGGTACCGGAAAAGCCTGGATATAGACCGACAGAACGACCCTCAGCGAAGAGACCAGAAGATAATTTACGACCTGAAGGTGATTTCGAACGACCTGAGAGACCAGAGTGGTCCCCAGCCGAAAGGCCCAAGCAGAAACGTCCTGAAGACAATCTTAAACCTGAGGGAGATTTTGAAAGACCAACACCTACCAAAATTGGACCAGCCGAGCGTAGAACTCCAATTAAACATGATGATAATTTGCGCCCTGAAGGCGAGTTTGAACGACCTGATAAGCCCAAATATAGACAAACGGAAAGGCCTCAACAAAAACGCCCTGAAGACAATCTCCGACCAGAAGGAGAATTTGAAAGACCACAAAAACCGGAATGGTCCCCTGCAGAAAGACCAAAGCAGAGAAAACCAGAAGACAATCTTAAACCAGAGGGTGAGTTTGAAGTACCAGAAAAACCACGTTACAAACCAACTGAAAGAGCCTCACCGAAAAAGCCAGATGATAATCTTCATCCTGAAGGTGAATTTGTTCGACCAGAAATTATTGAAGTTGGGCCTGCAGAGCTCAGAAAGCCAATCAGACACGAAGATAATCTCAAATCTGAAGGGCGAATGGATGTGCTTCGGAAAGATGACTATAAGGTAGTGCGAGGCGAGAGGGTCGATATAATCAAGCATGAAGATAATCTACGCATGGAAGGAGATTGGGACATACGTCGTCGTGACGATTATTCAAAAACAACAGTTGTTGATAGGGCTGAAGTGATTCGAAGAGAAGATAACCTCAGAATGGAAGGTGAATGGGATATACGGCGAAGAGATGATTTCAACAAGAAGACGATTGTTGACAGAACTCAAGTTGTGAGACATGAAGATAACCTGCGCGTTGAAGGTGAGTTTAGTGATGTGCGCTCAAGTGATGATTACAGAGTAGTCAGAGGTGAACGTTGTGACATAATAAGACGGGAAGATAATCTCAAGATGGAAGGAGAATTTAGTGATTACAGAAGAAGAGACGAGTTTACTACTCACACAGAAAAGACACAAGTTATTCGCCATGAAGATAACTTGAGACTGGAGGGTGATTTTGAAAGACCAACTCCTACAAAAGTGGGACCAGGTGAAAGACGTCGTCCAATCAAACACGATGACAACCTACATCCTGAAGGAGAAATGCAAATGCCTGAAAAGCCTAAATACAGACCAGGCGAAAGGCCAACTCCAAAGAAACCTGAGGACAACCTGAAGCCGGAAGGAGATTTTGAAAGACCAACACCGACCAGGGTGGGCCCTGGTGAGCGAAGAACCCCTATTAGGCACGAAGATAATCTTAGACCCGAAGGCGACTTTGAAAGACCGGATAAGCCCGGGTATAGACCTGCAGAGAGACCATCTCCCAGAAAACCACAGGATAATCTGCATCCCGAGGGCGAGTTTGATGTTCCTGATCGACCAGATTATAAACCTGGGGAGAGACCTTCACCCAAAAGACCTCAAGATAACTTGCATCCAGAAGGGGACTTTGAAAGGCCCGAGAAACCCAGTTATAGACCAGGAGATCGACCAATAGCTAAAAAACCTCATGACAACTTGCATCCGGAAGGTGATTTTGATAGGCCACAAAAATCTGATTATAAGCCTGGTGAGAGACCAACACCGAAAAAACCAAAAGATAATCTACATCCGGAAGGAGAATTTGAAAAACGCACACCAACTAAAGTCGGTCCTGGAGAAAGAAGATCTCCCATCCGCCACCATGACAACCTAAGGCCCGAAGGAGATTTTGATCGACCACATAAACCAGGTTTCCAGCCAGCTGAGCGGCAAACACCCAAGAAACCACAAGATAATTTGCGACCAGAAGGTGATTTTGAAACCCCGACCAGGCCTAAGTATGGTCCTGGTGAGCGTGCTGAGATCGTGAAGCATCCCGACAATCTGAAACCAGAAGGTGACTTTATCGGTACACCAAAGAGCAAGGATGACTTCAAACCAATGAGAGGTGAAAGAGCACCTGTAAGGAGACCACAGGATAACCTCAGAGTTACAGGCGACTTCCAAGATACTACTGTATCCAAATCTCAATATACAGTCGTGAGAGGAGAAAGGGCTGAAATCAGAAAACACGAAGATCACCTTAAGGTTGGTGAAGGTAGAATGGAAACTATTACTACAACAAAGGAAACGTTCGAGAAGACACCCAAAAAAGCCTCATCCCCCGAAGGTCCTGGTGGCAGACAAGTCGTAAACCGACGCCGGCATATGGAATCGCACATATCTCTTGGCAATGATACAGTCAATATGCAAACAACAAATCAAAGCAATTATAACACCTATGTGCGCAAAGTTGACCACAAGACAATCACTGACAACAATAAAATCGATGTAGTAGA
The DNA here is from genome assembly GCA_958507055.1 of Crioceris asparagi. Classification (NCBI taxonomy): domain Eukaryota; kingdom Metazoa; phylum Arthropoda; class Insecta; order Coleoptera; family Chrysomelidae; genus Crioceris; species Crioceris asparagi. The sequence goes on from OY293829.1 coordinate 2,006,923, forward strand.
TAAGAAAACTGTCAATATAGTAGATCGTAGGTCACTGATTGATAAGAAAGAAGTAAACATCGTAGACAAACATGTCACAAATATAGTCGATAGGAAATCATCAACGGCAGTTGATAACAAGGATGTGAAAATGATTGGTAAAACCACAACTACTGATCTTGCAACAGATACAAAAACACTGGCAGATGGTACAATAGTTACTACGGTACGAAAGACGACAAGAAATGCCACAGGAGGTCAACACACTGCCAACGTAGCCCACCATGTAGTCCATAAGGAGACTGTGAACAATACCAATGAAATTAGAAAATCATCATCACAAACACATGTTCACCAATCAGAGCACATTGAAAACAGAAATGTTAGAAACGTTAGTAACACTAAAATTCAGAATAATATCATACATTCATCAAGTCACCAGAATGTCAGTGAGTCTCAGCAGAAGCATCATGCTTCACATCATAAGAGAAACATGATCAGCTCAGAGGAGATAAACAATCAGATACTACACAGGAAAGGTATTCACACTTCGACGGAAACACTCCACGCCACCAGTTCATCAGCACTGGATATGCGCAAATCAGTGTGCAATCTGCACGATCAAGGAAGAACGACCATCAACAATACCGATAGACACAGTCTCAGCTCTATGCACAGATCGAATCAGGAGATGAACTTAGCCAGCCATAATAGAAGAAACCAACAATCTACGACAACAATGCAACATCATGTAATTGAACGACCTCAGAAAATCATCAGGCGCGACAACCTATCAGTCGGTGGTCACTTTTATGGGCAATCATCAGAAGCCAATTCATATGGTGAGTTCACCAAACAACAGACGGTGCAGCGAATGGAAAGGGTCAATAGACGATCCAATGTATCGAATATCACACTGGGTGACAGTAATGTACATATCGTAACCTCCTACAAAAAGGAATACTCTCCAAGAAATATTGGTCCATGTCCTGCGGTCCTTGTCGACTCACCCAAGGGTCCGTTCAAGCATACCAGAGATACAAAGTCTCACAAGTTTTATGCACCGCTAGCAACTAAGTAAATAATATTATTGTAATCAAATCATTCCAGAAATGTTTTGCATTTATATCTAAGTATCTATAGACTGTCAATGTGTGAGTAACATTCGAACATTGTGATATTTGACATATTATTTGACATTATATATATATATTATTTTTTTATAGAGGTAGCGGTAACATTATTGCTTTAAACTTATACTATGTTATTATTATATTCGGCATGGGTTTTATATGTATTATGCTTGGGCTATCTTGATACGTAATTTTAATAATTTGTATGTAATTGTACTTGAAAGCTTGCCATCGCTTATAGATTATATATAAAACCCAATAAATTTATAATTTTGTATTTTATTTGATTTATTTACTTCTGTTTCCTTTTCTCCTTCTTTTGTTTTTCTTCTCAATTTATTTCAAGGTTGCATTCCACCAAATGGACCTTTACGTTGGTAAAGGTCCCTACATTTGGATCAGGAGCTGTGTACTTATATATATTTCTGTTTTCATTACGATGTTTTACACCGCCAAATAAGGAAACTTATGTGTGAGGTGTGAGGATAATTGTTAAAGAGTGAATAATTTGAATAAAGTATTGGTTTATATTGACGATTTTTAATTTTCAAAGTAGATTTGATGTAAGCCAGTAAATATGATGATTTAGGTAATATGCGATATTCAATAATTATTGTGAGAGTTAACATTTTTTTTAATGAAGGTAAGCATGCAACATCATGTCTCACCCACTGCCCAACACTTACCAGCAAGTGACTTATGTCTGGTACATGAAATGATCTATATAGTTACATATTACTCCTAATAATAGTATCAAGATTAAATATAAAAAAACAAAAATAGCCTATTCAATCAAAGAACACAGAATTTATATTTTTTATCAAATATGAAGGAGGTCAAAGAATCTCGATTGTTCAGTTCACAGTAGCGAAGTTTTGAAGACAGTAAAGCGCCGTTTTAACTATTGTAACCATACAACGTTTTTTATTAGACTAAGAAACTCTTAAGTCACCCATACGAGCCCGGACGCAACCTTCATCCCGTACCCAACCTGCAACTCGTCTGCGTTGCCCAGACCCCTGACACGAACCCAGTTGCAGATACAATACCTATAGCAGATTAGTCACGGTCGGGTAGCGAACTCACAACCACAGATAAGAGATGTTGTTCTGCGTTTATTCTGACTCACAACCCATTCATTAAGGTCCGACGGACTGGTGCGTGGTGTGCCAGTAAAGCCGAATTGGTTGGGTCTGGTTCATATGGGTGGGATTGTGGGTTCGCTAATTTGAACGAACGAACCTTGTGACCGACTCCACTGCGATCAATCAGCTATATTATTTTGTTCGTCTCTTCAACTGGGTGGCCTTATAAATTGCACATGAGTGACTTGATGGGTAAGTTTTGGGCATGGTTATACCAAAGTTTACAGAAATAGTATTCTACAAACTTTGGTTATACTGCTTGTTTTTGATTTGTAGGTCCGCCGGTCGAGCCTAAGACTAATTTAAATATATATATTTTTAATTATATTACTTATACAAAGATGCTAAGTAAAGACAATTTTTGACCGACGTACCCCGACCGGAGGAGGTATACAATTCGACTGTCTGTTTTTTTTTGGTTCTGAGCGCGCGTTTTATATAGGAATCGTACTCTGATTTTGATGATATTCATAAAAATGAAATCTCCTTCCCTCCGAAAACCACCCCCGAAGGGTGTGTAGGGGGCGAATTTTATCGAAAATGGAAAATCTGAGGTGGTATAATTAAAGAGGACAATATCCGGAAACGGTTAAATTGATTTTTTTTAAAAGAGTTATGGTTTTCGACTTAGAGTCACGTTAAATTCTCAAATATGAGTATTTTTGCTATGTGAAGAGGGCGATTTCTTTCGAAAATTTGAAATCTGTGGGTACTACATGAAAGACCTAATTATTTTAGCAACATTTATAATGAACGAGTTACAGCGGTGCTAAAATGGTTACATCTAAAATACTTATGCGTATTTCAGCAGCGATGTTTTGAGATCTCAATAATAACAACTACAAGCAAATAATATACGTGGGTAATAGGATAAGTACTATCTTCATTGGTATTAGTGAACGTTCAACGATTTTCGTGACTAATGTTGCACTCAAAAGTGTGAAATAAATATTTTTTATTAAAAATTGCACCGACCTTATTAGTTGGTGCACTGAAAAATAAAAAATAATTTTAATTCTATTGGTGGTGGTAATGGTGAAGTTGGTGGCAAATGTTATCAATCTAACTGCAATAACTGCACAGCTTCATAAGTAACAGCACCAATAGAATTAATATTATTTTGTATTTTACAGTGACAGTGACAGGACATGCGGAACATTTTTGTCTAAATAAACAAACAGGCAAAATATATATATTTTCGAATTCAAAGAGACTTACTAAGTGCACTTTACATTGCCAAGTAATCTTGCCTTAATTCAGTAACCTCTTTAGTACTAAAAAATATTTAAAATACAGTATTGACATTTGTAAGTTATCAAAAATGACATATTTCGCGATTGTCTGAGGGACAATTTCAAATTTATACACCTATTTTACCATGCAAAATGCGTTCAAATTCTACCTTATTCTATATTTTGTATTAACCCATGAAGCATTTACAAAATCATTGACGAAACAAAACAGTAAAGACCGGTAGGTATAATATATACTTATATATTTTGTGACTGTGCTTAATTGTAGATAAGCATGATTTACAAAGTTGTAAAATTTCAGAGATAATGTTGAAGATGATAAGGAAGAGGAGAGTGGTCAAACAGACCAAGATGAAGGCATTACTTGTGAGCATTCGAGCAATTCGAGAGCAGAAGGGCACAAATCTAGGGCTCATCATAGCCAAAAAGAAATGTCCAAAAGACACTCGAGGGGGGATACAGCAGGGGAAGAAGAAGAAGATTCTATGGCACAGTGTGCTGTTATGTACAAAAATAATCATCCAGTCGGAATTTTACAAGTACGTGTAGTCAATATTATGTTTTTTCAACCTCATGTTATTGAAATATATCTATTTCAACAAAGTAGCTAGTAATACAACTACCAAATAAATTAGAGCTAGGCGAGGAGTGCGACAGGGATATGTTCTATCACCACTTTTATTTAATCTTACCCTTTATTTGGATGTTACATATTGCGTGGTTAGTTCCAGTTCACAGAGGATTCAGAAACAACACCTAGGTGCAAAAAATGCAACAAGTAAATATTCTGTGAAATTTTAAGTCATATAACAGCTTTATTTTTATTAATATCCTCATATTTTTTAATCAATTGCTGAATAAAATGACTAATTGCGTCTTCGCTTAAATGGTACTTTGCAGTCGGTCAAAAATCAACCCATGCATGAAATAAAAAAAATATTATAGGAAAGGGTTGCCTCTTAACAAACATTGGTAATTAGAATGAATTCGGTTAAGAAATTACTCGAAAGGTTGTTTTAAAATTGGGATTATATAAAAACCTTTTAGTTCTCCATTTATAATAACTAAAATGATTTTATTTAAATTTAGACTTTAGACACCAAATATTAACTTGCTGCATTTTTTGCACTAGGGTGTATGTTCTCATATATTTTGTAAATCCGTCGCTCTCATTAATTTGAGCCCCATATGCCCCTTAGCCATTTGAAGATTCATACAAATTCCTACCGATATCTGGTGAATCGACAATAGTTGATATCAATCCTCTACCTGCCAAAAGAAAGAGCATGATGGATGTCCTTTACCCCAGTATTACAGACGAAGATTATGTCGAAAAAGATGCAGATGATAGAGCGGCTTTCTCTGAAGAAGGAGTTGATAATACAAATCAGAAAGTAGGGTGAGTTGCAACTCTTCCTAGAGCTTCCATTTCATATACCTACGTACAGTTTGAACGTTTAGAATGGTAACCGTAAATAAAATAAACCCTGTATAATTTAAGCAAAAACGATCAAACAAGTCATTTCTTAAATTTAATTCCATTATTTTGATTATAACGCCCTTAAGTGACTCTGTTATGCCATTTTTTCAAATGAGAACATCTTTTCTGTTTCATTAAATCTTAGTATAAATAATATTCTTGACAAAGGCAATATCATAACCTTAGAGTTGATATTTTTCAAGATAGAAGGCTTTAAAATTTCCAAAAATGATAAATATGAATATACCAAGATTGGAAAGGAAATTCAAGGAAGATAAACAGAAATCCTAATTATACATATAAAAAAACAACAGTCCAAAACTAGTTTGTCTTTGTCAGAGGTTAGGAGTTAGGAGTCTGTCTAACTTTAAATATTTTCATCTCGGAAACTATTAACACAAACGTCATAGCTCTATTTTCAGGAATATTTATATTTCTACTTAGATTTGCTGAAACAATTGGATTTTTTTATTTAAGAAAATGTCATGATGACATCAAAGGGATTCCCAATTGACATCATAACCAAAAGAATACCATTAAAAGAAACCCAATCAAATTTAAAAATTGTTATGGTCGTGTGTTTCTGCATAAATTATACAAGGCGTATTTTATACTTACGGTTTCCATTCCAAACGTTCACACTGTTTAAAATACTAAACGTTTATCGTAGATACTATGATGAAAAGTTTCCATATCTTTTGGCAAAATTCAAAATTCACAGTAAACTGGATACAATGAGAAATAACGTTTTGAATCCTTCAAAGAAGGATGATGCTATAGCTTTGGATGATAAACAAGTAGGTTCATTAAAGTCAACTCTAACAAAAATGAAATCTGATGACAGCGTGGCTGTAGAAGAAGAGTTGCGAGATATTCTTGATCAGATGGGTTTGATTGATGAGGAACCAGGAAAGGAGACACAAGTCAAGAGAGAAGTAGAAGATGAGAATTTGGAGATTGGAACAAATAATATTAATCTTGTAAAAGTAAGATGATTTGATAATCTTCTATTGTATTACATTCAGCAATTAGTTCAGAACCTTTTTTTTATTTCTAAAGGATGAACACTCGCAGACTAGATCTAAAAGAGAAAATACTCAAGCCAATACCGCTACTTCTCCAAAAGTCTCAGAAATGCAAGCAAATTATGTAGCAAACTCAGATGAAAATCCTACTAATACTTTATTAAAGAAGCGTGAAGATATAACCCCAGTGGCATCTTCAACAGCAACATCCAGAACTGAAGAAAAACGTGAAATACTAATGGAAACCCTACCATCCAGTAATCTCGATAGTACTCCAGATCTGTTAGAAGACCAAGTTCTGGATACCTACGAAAAGAGAGTAGAAAGGGAAATCAGGGACAAGATCCAGAAACTGAAGGAAGAGGTGAAAAAAGAAATAGATGCCTTAAAGTCGAATAAAGATAAGAAAGCAGCTTCAGATGATTCAAGAAGGAAGAAGAGACAAGTTATAAATACTCTTATAGATGAAGAAACACAAGATATTGATCCAAATTTCAACAGTGATATTAAGCAAAAGGCACATATAAGAAGAAAGCGATCGATAATTGATGATGAAGTAATTCCTTTCAACGAGGGGGACAATAATACAGACATATTCAAGAGTCGACAATTGAAAGGATTTGGAGAAATTAGAGATGGTGGAGTGCAAAATGATGAAGGAGATGAAGCATATTTCGAAGATTATGATGAAAATACAAGACAAAAAAGAGATGAAGAGAACGATAAAGAAGATAGTTATTATAATGACGAAGCTGAATTTGCAGATAATAAGGAAAACGATGCAAAGGGAAAATCGGTGGAGAGAGGTAAGATGGTTCAGGAATGTTGAATCATATTAATAGATAGGTAACTGTTTTGCTTCCAGCTAAGAAAGAAGTTGCATCCTATGAGGCAAACAAGAAATGTAAATGTGAGAAGAATGGCAACTGCAAATGTGGCATCATCGACGAAAGTCCCAATAGTAAAGTCATACACGACTACACCAATTTCATGGTGGATCCAGAGATCGTGAAGAGGGACGTCATGATGGTCGATAATGATAATAGTGGCCGCCACCAAAACTGCGAGGGTACCAATTGTAATAATAACTGCCATGCTTCCGCCAAGGTAGCAGAAGAAGATTATCTTGATTTTGGTGAAAGTAGCGCTGGAATTGTTGAAAAGAAGAGATCGATAGATGCCGAAGATGATTCTTTTGGTAGCAAATTGAAGCTGAAAACTCATAGAATGGATACAATAGGTGAGAATGATGATGACTATATGCACTCCTTGGTCTTCGGCTATCTAACATGAGGAAATTATACTGAATTTACTCAATTCCAGAAGCAAATAATGAGAATGATGTGGATGAAAATGATTATGCCGATTATGAGTCAGAAACAAACAATAAATTGTCGAAACGTGAGATTAAAACTAAACGTCTGACACCCTTCGAGAACGGAGAATACTTTGTCGATTTGCATCCCAATATGTATAGGCTATCACCTATTGAAGGAGTCAATGCAGACGAAATGGTGAGTTTTCTTTTGAAACATCTAAAATTTGGGTTTTGTCCGAAAAAAATATACTTAACACTTTCTTTGATCTAATCAAAGGAACCTTTTCACGCTGTCCCACGAACAAGATCATCACCCCCGAAAAGAAGACGTGCCGCCGATCAGAATCGAAGGCATCAGCACCATCATCGCATCAGGAGGACGGCTCAGAACGAAGATGATACCAAAGAGCCTCGGCATCTCATCGACATGTCCGATGAAGATCTATTCGGAGCACTGCCTCAAAGTTACGAGGGAGAGCTGGCGCGATACAAGAGGGTCAAGCGATCAGAAACGTAACGTTCACAAAATATATTATATATACGAAGTTGTTTTGGTTTAACAAGTTTGACTTGTTGGTGAAAAAGAGGATATGTCAAAATATATACTAATTGGGTACGAAATAAGAATAAGGAGGAATTGTACTGGTAGCATTGGTTTATAAGATTCAAAAAAGTGCTTTGTGTATTTGAAATGTTATCATATACATTTCCATTTGTGCGATAAATACAATATATTTTATACAAACCGTATTTTGTTATTTTTTTACTACAAACACAGGCAAACAGGCACAATAGATTCAGATTTTAAACAAACTAAAAACTAAATCAAAATACGGTCATTGGGGAGCTACGATGCCACAGACACACCTGACAGCTACGACAACTCTCAAAATGTCACTCTTCGAACAAAAAAACGTACTGAAAATCGGTTTATCCGTACGGGCGCTAAATTGCCATCGAGCGCTAAGAAAACTTGCGACCAAGTGATATTTTAATCAATAAAAATCTAAATCGATATCGGCGTTCATCCGTTTAGGACTACGACTTAGAAATAATGAGCTAACTCATTTCAGTCGGGCAAAGGTGTCAGACAAGGTTGCATACTAAGCCCATCTCCTTTTCATCATTTATGGCAATCGGTTTATGGGGAACTACTTGGATAAGATATCAAACAGAGAATCTCTTTTGAAAAGGAAGACTTGTAGAGAGCTTTTGATCTTATCTATCTTTCTACAAGGGTCAGAAGGCTGATCAGAGAATCTATTCATTGGAAATGCTGTGTTGTCACCGAATATTGAGAATAAAAAAGAGAACCAACGAATCAAAACTTCAACAACTGAAAGCAACAATGAGACTACGATTACGAGACGGATTAGTGCTTGCTAAAAGATCACAAGGAGGATCTCCAGCAATGGATATGGAACTCATCACAAATATTACTGTGTAAAGCCAAAGCCTAACATGCACATACAGGAGAGTCTAAAATAGATAGGAATGCAGAAATGTCTTGCAGAGTAACTCACTGAAATTATCCAACAAGATTTCTCAGACATTTTCGGATATTCGTAATGTATGTTGCATAAGTTATTTAATAGAATAGCTTCTATATAAAGGGTGTTCGAGCAGGATTTCAAACCAAACTCAAACCGTCAGAGGCATGCGCATTTTAATTTTAAGAAGACGGAAATTCATATGCGCATGCTCCACAATCACGGAACACAGTTGGAAACTGGTCCAAACTACTGCTCGAACACCCTTATAGTAGTGTCTAAGTCAAATGCTCATGCATGTCCATGTCCCTGTTCTCTGCTTATGCTTTATGTTTTTTTTGTTGGCATTCTGAAAATGTCAAATCAGCTCCAATTTGTAAAATGAATGTTAACCTAATAAACAGAAGTATTCTTCAAAATTATAAAAAATTAAATGTACGACTTAAATCGGCTCTATTGATAACTGCCAGCAATAACTCAAGACTGAGATGTGAATGTTCGACCTTTACCAACATAACCTCAAATCAACTGCTCCGAAATGATAAAATTTCCAACAAAATTTTTATTCAGAGGCAATGGTATTCCTCCGACGATACAACATCAGGTCCTCCATCCAACAAATTACCACCTTTGATGCCGGACATTCCAAAAATTGTTTGGCCTTCATTGATCAAGTCTATTCGGAATTTTATACTGGCTACTTTCATCATAAAACCGTATTTTGATAGAGAATTTAACCTACCTGATTTTGTGTCTGGATCTAAAAAGGCCGTCGAAGTAAGTGAAAATCTATAAGTAGATATATTTATTTGCGGTATGGTGGAATTTTTTTAGGTAGTCTCAAATAAATTATCGGAAGGCGATCTTAAATCATTGGAGGGTCTCGTTACGAATGACATTATTCCCACTATCCAACGAGCAGTTTCGTTGATGTCTCTGTCTCAACGTGAACAAATAGCTATTAATGTGGATGATATTTACTTCTCGTTTCCATATCAGGTAAATAAAGAATCTTATGTAATTCTCATTGAACTTATGTACAAAAAAGAAATACAACATTGATTAACTTTCATTTGACTGAAAGCAAGCGATAAAACTACTTCTTGAACTTTTAATTTGATAAGTTCGCAAATCTCCTAGGTCGGAATAATCTTCAACGATGAAGAAGACAAAGATCAGAAACGTTTTGTCGAAATCACCATGGTCTATCATACGTTAAAAGGTCTAGCAGCTATGCGGAATAGAGGAGAAGAGCCTCCACTTAATATGGGCGTTATTCCCGAATACCAGAAAAGGATATCCATATGTAACTATCGATTCGTCCGAGAATTTACAAAGGGAGTAGAAAGTGATTGGACAGTGAATCTATTGAATCACTTCAAGCCTGTGGACGAAGAAAACCAAAGTGAATGATCGAATTTTGATTAGATACAATTTTAAGAAATTTAAATTGCGAAGTTTAACTTGAGAGTGTTTCAATAAAAAGTCATCTGATCATAATTTATTGTTTGATTTGTGAATATGTATTTTTCTAATAAAGTGAATTGAAAAAGAACACATTCCTGATTGTCATATTATGGTATTAAAATAAAGATATCTATTATACATACTCAACGTAATGAAGCAATATACAAAGTCACAAAAAAGCGCAGTTTTCGTGTTTGCATGCTAGCTTCAAGTGAAGTTGGCCTGCAAAAACCGTGAAATCGGTTAGGATCGTCCCAGCCAATTCTATCCAGGCTCATAGTTTGCCGCTAATTACCCGCTGACGATACAGCCTCATACTTAAGGCCAATGAATATTTTTTTACAAAACATCCCATTTTTTTCAAACGTGAGATACAACGAACGGGATCGTTTTGGCTACATATACAATATTACAATTATTATTATTATATTATATACAATATTTACGTCATTTTTTGTCTGGATTACTGTATCAAATACTTAATATTTAAATATGTTACAAAAGAATAATATAAGGACAGAACTTACAAACAATGCATTTGTACTAACTGTTTTTTTATTGATTGACTTCAGTAGTTCTCAGAAAACTATTGTTTTTTTTAATTAGTTGATAAATTCAGTTAACAAAAAATACACTTATAACGGCGGAACATATCGTGGAAGTCATAATTTATATATAGTTACGTTAGCTTGTCCGCCAAATTTGCCATGCCAACTTCAAAGAGTTGGCAACACGGTGTTCCCCTCGAAGAATTGAGTTTTTTGTCGCATTCCTTTCAGTACCTATTCAATTTAGAATAGAAAAATTATATCTGTCTACTTTTATATTACATTTCAAGTGGTCAGACAAATTTCTATTTTCTCAATTTCTGACCGATTTTATGAAAAAAGGAGGTAAGTGATTCAATTACATATATACTTGTTCGCGCGCTTTGTACTACTAACAGAAAAACGATTAACGAATGGGAGCATTTAAAAATTACATGAAAGATTCAAAACTGAATATAAATTAACGTTCAACAATTTTTGTGACTATCACGCATATCAATCGCAACGCGGCTGCCCAGAATCGTGCAAAAGCTCATATTTATCTGTATTAATATACAGTGCGGTCCATATGTATGGAATAAATTCAGTTTTAACGTTATTATGAATTTGTTTGAAAAAACCTGGAACAGGTCGATTTCTATTCTAAATTTGACAATTTATAGTAAGAAAATATTATCTAAAAATGTGGAACGTACTCAAACGATGTAGCACGCCTTTGACAAATATACATGGTGTGGCAAAAGTCATGGAATAGTTGGACTTTGCTGCGAAGATAACAGACCAGCCTTCAGTTTTACCTATGGTATTACAAGTAAAAGTCTTCGTACAAATAATTTATCAATACCCATTTGAATATTTGTGTATTTTATAAAATTATTAAACATTGAAACACATTTTGATATTTTTTAAAATCATAATTATAATTATTTTAAAATTTAAAAAAATAACAATGAAGCATGCAACAATTGACACTGTGTGGGTCTGAATAATAAAGTTTTTACTCTAAAATAATATTTATATATATTATGTATATATAGAGAATATTTAAATATAAATGTGTGATGAAACAAGATGCAATATGACAAATATTTACAAAATTCACGAAACGAGAAACAGTTGTGAAACCCACATATATATATATTTATTTATTTATCATATGTCCATTATAAATTTGCCTTGCCAGTAGAATAATAACCAATTAAATCTTTTAAAAATTTGAATTAGTATTCAATAAAATATTATATTCTAACAAGAATATTATAAATTTTTACAATTTATTCATTTGAATTTATCCAAAATCATAACACACATATTTCATCTCTATATTTATAAACTTCAACATTTATAAAAAATTATAACGATGTATATTTATTATTTCTACCACAGAGACCAATAATTATAATGAATACATGATTGTTGTTTTTTTCTTCCTTTCGAACTACTCTACCATTATGACTTAGGTCCACTTAAAAAAATTGATCTTCTTCACATCCATTGCTGACTGACTATAAATTTCACATATGTATATGGTCTATGAAAAAAAGCAACACGTCTACGTCATGGATTAGAAACTCGCTTTATATATCTTTCAAATATACAGGGTGTTTCATAATATATGCGCAGGACTTGAGGATGTGATAGCTCGTCCAAAAATATGAAAAAAAGTTTATATTAACTTACCCTCTAAAATGCACCATTTTTGAGATACAGGGTGTTGACATTGGAAAAAATAATCGTTTATTATAAGGTAAGTTTTGAGTCAGTTTTTCTTTGTGAAATCATAATCGGTTAAGATTTTAAAGGAGTAGTGGTTGTTTTTCTTCCCAATTTCTACGCCAATGGAAAAAGTCCGGTTTTGAGAAGCCCATTTGAACCCTCAATGTTTTCTACACAAATAGTACTGTTATTCGTGAGCTAAGTCGAAAGTTTTCGAGAAAAATACACTTTTATGTTGAACAAAAAAACGGTTTTGTTACTAGTTCTAACGTTTACATAGGTACATTTTGTTTAATTAGTGAATAAAAAATTGTATTTCCAAAAATTTACCGTGTTTTTCCAACATAAAATTTGATTTTTCTTTAAAACGATCGACTTTAGAGCTTATGACCAACAGTAACTTTTTTGTGTAGAAAACATTAGCGGTTCAAAGGGGCGCAAAACCGTACTTTTTAGGTAGAAATTGGGGAGAAAAACACCCACTCTTCCTTCAAAATCTTCACTAATTATGACTTAACAAAAATGTTTTTCTGAGTCAAAGCTTAGCTTATTATGAGTGGAACATGCTTAAATAACCTGTTTTCTGTACGGTAAACTGTTCTGGAGATATTCACAAAAAAATATTTAATTTTTTCCATTTCAATTTCGAAAAAGGTGCATTTCAGTGGGTAAGTTAATGTAAACTTTTTCTCATATTTTTATTATATATAAACTATGTGTATAGACTTTGTTATGAATTTTACCAGGTTGAATGGTACATTTGTACACTGTTACGTAGTATATACCAGTTCTAATATTATTTTTATCTAATATCTGGAAACCATTAAAATTTTCCATACCTGTATACAAGACTGTGATAATAACAGATAACAACCAAGTATGACAAGCCATCAGCGGATTTTAATCAATTCAATTTCACAACATGACAACCTTTTGCCTTTATCAGGCATACCAACCCACCTGTGACGTAGTTCAATCATTGTTTTTTCGAATAGATCACATATAAATATATAAATCAAAAAGATAGCATTTATTTTTGATAATACGATGTAACATTAGAGTCAGGATATTGTAATAAGAAATCTGCAACAAAATATTTTAAATATATGAGCAAGTAAAAGAATGCAAAAGTCAACAGATGCTGATTCTATAAGTTTGTATGTAACAAGGGGCAACGAAATCAATTACATTACACTGCACTGTTTTCAACAATATTATATCCAATCTAATTACGTAGTAGAAAAATTATATTGCAGACAATTATGTCGATGAAAATAATTTAAGGTTGAAAATTGGATAAATTGGAAAAAATACTAATTAAATAAAATGAATCAGCATTTGTCAACAATACAAGAACAAACACCACAGATCGTTCTTATATATATATATATAAGAAAATAGCACCATTTATTATATAAACATCTAATATATCCTTTATATAGGTAAAAAGAACAAAATTAGTTTGGTACGAAGGAAGGAATAGGGTGCAACACGTAATTTGAGATTCTTAAATATGTTCAAAAAACTGTTAATATATATAATATTATATTTTCTTTATAGGAATAGACGAAGAGAGTTATATATGTGTTTTGAAAAATGTACATGATATACACTTAGTGTTCAACTTGCCTAGGATATAACCGATAATAAAATCTTTATCAAATTGGAAATATGTGATACATCGATGAATCCAGAATTTAAATGTTTCACAATACTATATAATATGGCATATCTAATAGTGGGGAACTTGACATAAGACAATATATTTATCTATTAAAGCAAAACTATATTTAAACAGGTGCTAAAGAAAAACGTGGTTTAAAGTTGTGTGGTTATGACTGAATTTTGTTATAATAGTGTAACGTGCCGTTGGCACTGGGCCACAAAGTGGCGGCGTCCTTTTGATGCTCATGCGTGAGAGATCCATGGGGAGCTCGAGAGCGGCCGCTGACAAAGTGAGTGCGACGCATGTGCTCACTAGGATGCCCACAAAGGATTTCGAGGAAAGTCCAGTGGCGGCTGGTGTAATCAAAGACCAGAGGCGGCCAGAAAGATCTGGAGAGTTTTTTTCGGGTATATATTAGGGCGAATTGTCGGCATGAGGGATAGTGTAAACAGACGAGAGTGTGCAATAATAGAAGAGTCAGAGTAAGCTAGTAGTAAGAATATTCAATAGTAAAGTTAAGTTGTAATTTTTATTATTCTACTTTCGAGTGTAAATAAAATTTATTTAACAATTGTAAATTAGTCTCACTACAGAAAAATAATATTTTTTTGATACCCTGTATATTATTCAATTTTTGAAGTGATTTTTTCTACCTGATTCAAAAATATAGCATATTATTTTAGCCCTACTTTATAACGTCTTTGTTAAACTGGTTACGGTATGGAAAAGTTAACATTATTATAATTATTACAACAATGAATTAAATCATTTCGAAATTTTCATTCAATTCAATAATCTTAACTTTTCCATATTTACAGTTACCAGTTTAACTAAAATATTTGTCGTTTAATAAGTCAAAAAAGGTACAAGGTGGCATATTTTAATATAATTTTTTGTATCACTCTAAATATGCATGCTACTGTATTTTTGGTACCCTGTAACACTGTACGTCTGTTTCTTCACACATTGCATTTAGCATCCTTTGCGGTACTTTTATCCAGAACGCTTTGGCGGTTGAAAACAGCTTAGCCTTGCTCTGAGCAATATTCAATTTATTTAATTTCATCACATTCGTATTTATTCCTGAAATGCACGGATACAGCTTTGATCAAATTACAACCATCTTTGTCTCTAACTATCAGATTATCCGCGAGTCGCTCCTCTTGCCAAAGCTTGGCAACCTCCCCCCATGTACTTCTAACCTCAAAGACTATTAGGAATTGAAATACACTTGATTGTTACGGCAGCGACTTCTCAATCTACCACGAGGGCCCAACACGTCTTCTACCAGCGAGTACTATCCGTATACAAGTACTTATATCGAATATTTAAAAACAAGTAGTTTTAGCAAATTCGAATAAATATCAGGTTAATGCGAGCTTCATAGCCAAAAAAAATCGAATTTTTGGTTTTGCTGTTTACAATAAATTATATTTTTTTAGCCAAGTCCCCGTCTCTTTCAATGCTATTGAATTATATACTTGAATATTTCTTATATAACATAGATAAACATATATTAAGTATCCAAGGCAAAGTTTAACACCAGTTATGTCCAATTTCTATATTGTCCATGTAATTATATTCGAAACGATATCCCATTTATATGTCTATATATAAAAACTTATAATTAAAAATTGCACCTACTTATATATGACTGTATATACCTGGAAAAACGTGGACAATATAAAAATAAATTATTACAAGTTGCTTTTAATAACTTGTGCGCGCGAATCTATACTACAGAATAAAAAAAATTAAATTAATTTTTTTTGTGCTTCAACATATTTTGTTGTGTCTTGTGTATATATGAAGAAATTGAAATGCGGTTAGTTTTCTTTTTTTTAAATTTATATATGTATATACTCCTAATTTGATAATCGTATAAAAGTTTTTTTTAAGTCGTAAAAATTTTTTTCTAACTAAATAAGAGAACCTATCTAATATTTACAACATAATTAAATGGTATATATAAAAAAAACATGAAACTATAGGTGTACGTGAAGAAAAGACGATTAGTTTGTCGAATAGGCGACGATATTTTTTACCGAAATGGAAAATGAACATGCAGTCAAAATGATCAGATTCAAGAAGAAGAAAAATACTGATATGATGACACAAATTTATGGAGATGTAATTTAAGAAATTATTGGGTACTTGACATTTATGGAAATTCAATATAAAGTGATGTTCTGACAATATTCGGTAGTCGTAACATTCCAAAAACCACATTATGCAGGTTTAGTTTCTATTGGAATTCAAAATATAATCAATTTAAATAGTTGTAATTTCAAACCCATTATCACGTGACTGCGAACGCCTATCAAAATCGACCAAGATAGTGACGTAGGCGACTCTAGGGTGTTATTCCTCACTAAACAGCAAAATCATAAATAAGTTGTCAGGGCGCATGCGCGTCCATCATCTGAAAGTCTTCCTTAGAGAGAACATGCTATATTGTATCTCCTCTCTGGTCAGATAGTGTTCTCTGCTCTATTGCTCCTTCAACAAACATAACCTCGAAATCCGGTGAGTTTGAGTTAAATACAAATTTGTCTTTGTTTATGGTTACATACATATATTATTTTTTTATGCAGCAACATGAATAAAACTTTAAGAGATTTAACTCGAATAGATAAACAATAAAACAATCGTCTCAATGACTGACATTGACATTACAAAAATACTGTGGGACAGTACAGTAACTAAGGGAGATTATGACGTGCAGCCGTTTTCAGAATTCAAGCGGGAAATTTAAAAACATTTTTTGAGAATATTTTTCATATGTTCAAAATAGACTCGTATTTTTTTTTATTTTATTTTGGTTTAATTGAATGTCTACCTACAAAAAAATTGTCAAGTACCCAATTGTACAAATAATAAATATCTCCTATAGATATAAATATCTATTT
The DNA here is from genome assembly GCA_958507055.1 of Crioceris asparagi. Taxonomy (NCBI): domain Eukaryota; kingdom Metazoa; phylum Arthropoda; class Insecta; order Coleoptera; family Chrysomelidae; genus Crioceris; species Crioceris asparagi. The sequence continues at coordinate 2,024,052 of OY293829.1, forward strand.
GCAAAAACGTCATCGAGGCTTGTTTTTATAGCTATTTTAGGAAACAGCTCTCTCACAAATATATGTACAAAAAATCCCTTCAGACGATGTAAATATATAGCCCCATAAAGTGATCACAGGGATATAGTTATATTAAGAAATTGTTAAAAATAATGCGCAAAATTTAAGAGTCGTTTTTCCCTGTCGTTATCTCATTTAGTAGTGGTTGAAAAATGACGTATATAATAATGAATATCCAAAAAATTCGTTAATATAATTATATATATAACAGTCAATTTAAGACTGTTTCATTCAGTCTTTATTATTACAATTGTTCTTGTGTTTCTCTTCTTATCTTTTATGATATCATTATTGAAAACGTTGTCAACACTGTCAAGAATATAAGAATTCACAACATTAATTTTGAGGGGGTGGAAAAATACTTAAACCATCAGAAAGAATAATGATTTATGATAGTTAAGAGTCAAAATATAATTAATTGCGTATATCAATATGAAATATACAAGTCAAGAAACATTTGCAATAACAATATCATGCTTATAATGTTTCACATCACGTTTTATTTTTGACTATTTTCTATTTTGGTTTTTCCACACTAAAATCTAACAAATCACACTTAATAGTTCGATCATTTCTTTTTTTTTTTAATCGAGATACAAAATGCATCTGGATTTTAAAGTTTCACATATAGCACGATGGGTTTTAGGTAAAATTCGGCAGTGGTGGATTCCTGTATAGAAGAAAAAAAAACCATTATTCTTTATTTAAAGTAAGATTCAAAACTAAGACGAATCATGAAGATGACGATTGACTAGACTAAACTTACTGTTATTATGAACGATGATCCAGCCTGAAATTATCTTCGACAGTTTCAGGTATACTCATCGATGGATTGGTCAGTATTTGTAATTCGTCAAAATCCAATGAGCCTAAGCCTTCTTTTAATGTCTCCTCAGAGAACTGCCTTAACATATCTACACTTGAAAAATCTGTGAAAGAAAAATAACAAAGACGTCAAAGATATATTTTTTTTCTAATTTGTGTTACAAGTTTGATGTCTGGGTGGTATCGTAGCCTCTAAACAACGGATGAACCAATTTTGATTTTGTTTTTACTGTTTTCCGCTATAAGCGGCAGCTTTCCATTCAAAGTCCCCACCCTGTATATGTGTCATTTATACCTGTAAGAATGATCTCAGGCAGACTGGTAGGCGTGTTGGGCGTCGTGTGCATGGCCCCGGGTGAGGCGGACGGGTAGATGAGCGGCTGTTGTGGCGGTGATGTGCTATAGTAGCCAGGATCAGAGCCCAGCTGCTGTTCCACATTATTGCAAATGTTTTGGCCACCACCACCAAGCGAATTGTTGCAATTATTGTCTTGGGGATGATGGGTCTGTTGTTGCATCTGCTGCATACCCTGGTGCTGATGATGGTGGCCGCCGCTCGGCGATTGGTCCACATAGGAAATTGTGTTGGGCGGGTTATCCAGCTGAGAAGCAGAAATAATGTATGATCTAATTATATTATCAAAATATTCAATAATATATTTAATGTATGTCCTCCTCTTCACATAAACCACAAAATCCTGTTAAGTGAGTAGTTAGTTTTCACAGCGAACGTGAAGCAAATTATAAAATCATGACTAAAATTAAAAGTTTTCAACATTTTTATATTAGAACAAACATGGGTGCCCAAACATATCCTTGAAGAACACCGATTGCCAGTTTAAGAAATAACAAGTTTTGTGGCAGCAATGTTTTTTCTAATGTAAAAATGTTTAAACATTAATATAGTCACAGCTTGATACGGTTATTAATCGACAGGTACTGGGTGGTCCATTAATAAAGCACGCAGGCTATATCTCAGGATTAAACGGACGACCCTGACAAAAAAAAAACATTGAGGTAAATCGACCAAAGGGAAATGCAGGAAAATATTTATAAGTTGCTAAGTCTACCGCTAAAGGGCGTAACTCACACCGCGAAGTAAAAATCACTGTTTTATTCAAAATTATATCAAGTTAACCTATAATGAAAATCTTTTTTTGTAATCGACTAAAAATAAGACAACTTTTTTGTAGTAAAGTTATTTCTCTATCTTGTCAAATAAATGGTGGGGGAGGGGCAAATGTTGGTTTGAAAAAAAAATAGATAACTTTTTTTTGGTATGACATATTTCGAAACGCGTTTTTTGGTAGCTTCTACTAGAATAATAACATTTCAAGTTTAATTATTTTCCGAGTCGGTAGATGGCGCTTTATGACAAAGTCGTAGATTTTTATGAATTTGTCGAAAATTTCAAATACAATGGTATTTTAATTTTCATTAAGAAGAAAGAACGTGAAAAATTACAGTTACTGGTGAAAACCGCAACTCGATATGATTATTTCTTATAGACTTATTTAAATCTTCATTTTTACGTAACAAAATTACAGAACACTTTGAGTATCAGTAATTTTTGTTGGAGATACCTATATTTTATATAACCTACTTTAACAACTGAAGTATTGAAATTTACAAAAATAATAATATTTAAATTTATGTGAAAGAAGTTAGAAATTGTAATGTATTCAAAAATTAACCTTTGAATAAATTTTGGTTTCTCGCGCTTGATTCAATGGTGCCGCCATTTAAATATTCTAACAGGAATTTATATTAAAATTGGGTTCGATTTATTTTCACTTATTTATTTATACCAATAATTACACGACTATACACATTTATATTCACACTTATTTCTCGGACTATGTATGACTTTTCTACTGTCTATGATCTATGACCGACTATCTATCAATAAATAACTATCCTGTCGTTGCCATCAGCATTATATATCTAACCTAAAAAGCTCTAGATGATTCCAGTGTTCTTTTCGTTGTTTCTGGGATTATTTCTCAGTACATGGCTTCGAGAATAGACCAGGACTTATTCTCGTTGCCTCTGATGTCTCCCGTGTTTTCCGGAATGTGCATTGTGTGCGTAGTTCATTATTCGGGTAAGTCTTCACGTTACAATATTATTTGGCTGTAGGGACTTTAAATGCGCCGTATTTGTTACACCCTCTAGCGGTAAACTTAGCAACTTATAAATATTTTCCAGGTTTTTCTTTTGGCCGATTTACCTGTTATTTTTTTTTTCTCCGTGTCGTCCAATTAACAGATCCTGAGATATAGCCGGCGTCCTTTATTAATGGGCCATCTTGTAAAGTACCGGATAGAAGAAAAAAACATTAAAAATATAAGGTACCAAGCTTTTCGAAAAAAATTAACGAGGCACTCAAATATATTTCCTTTCAACTCGATAGACACTTTTAGCTGTTGCTCTATTAGACAACAAAAATATTTTTATTGACCAAAATAACATACATGTCATATCATTTTTTTTTTGAGAAAAAGGTAACCACCTCTGTGAATGAAACATGCCTTATTTTCTTCATCTGTTCATGTAGGAAACTGGACAAATAAGAATTAATCAACAGTCCCTTGCAATATCAGATATCCAGTTTTAACTATAACATACTTAATTATTTCTCTCATTGAGAGTGTGACTTATGTGAAGTTGGTTCCAGACTTGAATAGTTAAGGCAGAATACTAACAGAAAATGAACAATAATTTTATGCCAATGCCTTTTGTTTTCGTATGAAACTAATTGAATTGACATAATAATGTTGTCATATTTTATTAACATTCTACATCCCATTCATTATATATAAATATAAAATCAGTGTTCAGATAAAATTAAGATCATTGTTTTGGCATAAAATAATATAATAAGAAATTATGAAATAAAGGAAGCAGAATAACATCAAGATAAATAATGTAATATGTATATAAAATATGAAAATGTTCAACTACTATGAGACATGCATCTATGGAAAGACAACATACGACATATAATCATGAAGAAGCGCTGCATGCCAGAAGAATGGTTGAGCTGTTTAACGAAACCTCAAAATAGTACCTATATATAGGTATATAACTAGGTATCATATCAAATACTATAGGAATATAACATAATCATATATATTATATATGTTCAAGTTACCAAAATGTTCCAGTAAATATTTACAAAAAATAAATGAACAGTAGTAGAAAGGTGGAACAAATATCTCAAAATCCTTAAAGGTATAATATATAAAAAAATATATATAAAATAAATGGAAGATCTCATTTTGATATTTTTATTTAATACAAGCATTCAGTAATAAATTTTATTGTGAAATAAAATCATATTAGTATCAATATTCTAATCTATTGAAGCAAAGCCAAACAGAGGAGTAATATAAATATAATAATAAATAATATTTCAATAAAATTATTGGTCGAGACAATCTGATGTACATTAAACTCTTCATAAAAAAACACAAATCAATAACAATCGATTGGGTCTATGTCCGACTGCCTCAAGCTCGACTCACGTATCCAACAATCAAAATTCAAACCCGATCAACCATAAACCGATTAGCCAACACCAACGATTTTAAATTTCTGTTGATACAGATCGCTTAAAAATATAAATTTTTCAAATTCGTGTTGGCTCTTTGGTATGAGGTGAAAAATCTGTATGTTATATTTTAAAACGGTAGTTGAAGATTTTTGACTATAAAGCGTTCTGGTGTATTATTTTTTTCCAAGAAGTTGAGAAAGAATTCACTTTTTGAGCACATGTGTGTCTAAAAAATAATAATTCAATATTTAATATCTTTATTCATCATCTGCTTTTTCCTATTATTAGCGATACTTTGGACAGACAGACAAACAAACAAATCGACACGGTTTGCTTTGCAAGTTCAGCCTTTTACAGTTTGTTTCACGAATGATGGCGTCTGCCTTGAAAATACGAGATCAAACGGATCAATTCAAGCAAGGGGAGTGTAAAATCAGTGGCGTGACGATTCTGGGATAAGATTTGGTATTCTTTTTTATACACTTTAAGAAAATTCATATAATTAGGGAGAAAAAGGCATCGATTGATTAACAATAATGCAGAAACATAAAATACAAATTTGTTGCTTGAGTTATAAAATATGAATTTATTCATCTGAATTCTGTGAAATGTCACTTTGACATTGTGACGTCTATGAAATAAAGATTGCGTTAGCTTCGGAGATACGCGCAGCACCCAATCATGGTATAAAGTTTGAAATACTGATGTCGTAGCTTAGATCGACAAACGTGGGAGAGAATTTCATAATAATCAGATGCGTGATGTACGTAGCTCGTGAATAATTACAGGCAATAGCCGTCATTCATGAAACAAACTATATTGGTCTCGTCTATTCCATGATCAACATCTCATCAGCCAAGTTTTATTACATCAGTTTGTCTTTTTCCCATTATAATATCAAATGCAAGGAGAGTTTTTTTGTTGGTTGGTTTGGATATTGAATTAAAGAAACGAAGAGAGATAAAAAGATTTCGGAAAAAATATATATAAAAAAACAAATTACGGATTTGAACCAAATACAGAGTATATTTGTGTTAATCACCTGCAACTGCGTACTCCAGGTGCAACCAGACTCCATGAGACTCGCTACCAATTGCGCCCAGTCCTGACAATTCAATGAGCATTCAGTTATAATATCATTTCCGCATCTCGTTTGCCTAATACATTATGATTACGATTAAAATTATCTTGCCACTCAGCATTATTTATAAATAATTAATAATTAAATGCAATAATTGAAGCTAATCATTAATAGAGTACTTAACAAAAGAAAACATAGGCGTTTTTTGTTTACTGACTTTTTTATTCAAAGATACTTTCCACTGTCCGGTAATTAATTCAGGTTTGCTTGCTAATAATTTGGAATTGAAACTTTTACAACCAAAAATACAACATATTTGTTGATTAATATAATTTTAATAAATGCTCGATCAAATTTTTCAGCGAACAGATCGATCTAAGTTAATTTTGGCCTCGTCATGCATCACTGTATTAGGCCGTGTGCCGGTTTTTTTGTTAGAATTTCCGACTTAATTAGGGCGCATTTGTATTGAAAATAATGATGCTTATTGATTTATTAATATTATTAAACATTACATAAAATTTCATTTTAGTGTCAAAATCAAGTACCCAGCAACATAACATGAAATTTTTGTTTCAAGGAATTAAACATTTCCAGGAAGGTTGGTTCTTGTATTTTTCATATAAAGGCAAAATTCTACTGTTAACGGCGTATGTTGTATATACAGTGTGCTGGAAAGTCTAGAACACCCTCAATAACTGTTGAAACTTTTTTAAAGCAGGTCAGGTCAATTTTTATATCAAATTTCCGATTATTTTCCGTGATTTATAAAAAAAGAATAAATATATTTCATTTTCAATGACAACCTGTCATTCTGTTGGCAAATTATGAAAAAATACATTTTCTGATACTCCAGCATCAAAACATTGTATACCTTCCGAGCAAAAAATTGTGACATTTTTACCTTTTTTGAACACTGGTACCTAATGCTCATTTGAATTATAAAATAATCGGTCGCCGCCTATGGCTTATTGTTGTTTGGCATTTTTTATACTGTCAAAACTGACATTGATGCATCGCTCAGCTTATTTGTCAAAATAATTGAAGTAGTTTAGGTAATTCGAAAATTACATGTAATAGAAAAAATAAAAATGGAAGAAGATAAATTATTTTCGGTTCAATATATTTATAGATAGTGAAACAGATTATATAGTGAACGAAACAAGAGATGTCCACAATAGAAATGGGTAATGGCAGAAACAAAAGATAGGTTATGTTACAATATTGTTTACTGATTACTAAGCGATTTCTAATCAGGCACTTCTATGGTCATTGCCATTGTTCTCTATAATGCCCTAAGTAAATTGATCTGTTAATAATTACAAATTTGATTTCTTAATAGCAAATCATAATTCTAGGAAAAACAAACGCATGTCGTCAGTCCGTGAGAAAAAGGGAAAATCGAACATAAATATCGACATATTCTGGCAAATTAAATTTATGTTTTACTAGATCTTGGTTCAATATTTCCTCATGATGTTTACAAATGCATTATATTGCAGAAACCATTATCATAAACTCCTTCATTCGTATTCATAATCCATTCTTAGTTTGGTACCAGCTAGTATCGTGTTAAAATAAAAAACAAAACACTATCCTACCATAACACTGACATAAAAGTCATAAACCTAATTTAAGGTTAAACCTCCGCACTTAATTTAGTAGCATACTAAGTTTCGATTATGAATATGCCGGGTTAAGGTGAGATTATACAGTAAATAAAATAAGAAACAAATTAAGATAAAATAATAAAGTCGAACATGCTCATTTCCATGAAAGCGTTTATACACGAAATAAGCTAAAATAAGAATAAGAACTAAAGATGGCCAACTTTCATATTTATTTCTTATTTTATTTCGTTTGGAAACTGATAGTGCGCATGATCAACCATCAGAGAACACTTAAATTTCATACAACACAAAAGTTTTTGTCAAAAAAGCTGTGATTTGATTGGTTCATTCTTATTTCTTATTTTATTTTCGTTATCTGTATAAACCAATCTTTTTGAGATTATTCTTATTTCAATTTTAATATGTTTCTTATTTTATTTTATTTACTGTATAAACTCACCTTTATGTTTTAGATACAGAAAAACTCAAATTACCGCAACCCACAATGCAAGCGAGTACAAACGTTTGAAACATGCGTTTTACGGTTGTCTCTGATATTTTATCACTAAGAGACTGATCTCATATCTCATCGAAGATGCGAATTAACATATCTTTTTCTCCTAGTATCATGATAGCAAAGTTATCTAAACCGGTAATAAGGATTTTCCAGACTATTCTATAGTAATATGGCTAAGTTCATTGAACATTTATTCTCCCTGTTAATTATTCATAGTCATGTAAATGTATTCATATCGTAGCTCATACCATAAATATGTTTGTATATTATTTGTATTATAAATTCAACTTATTGTTTATTTATCTAACAAACAACACATAGATACATAGCTTAAGAAGGGGAGAGCAGATGGGTGGGGGGCAGTTTTTTTGGGCATGGTAATATAATGATAGGATTGGTGTGTATTCTTAGGGGTAATACTTATAGGTGGTGGTGGCATTTGTTTCCATTAAACAGCACAACATAACACCTACACTTGCTCTATCATCAACGAACGTAGCAAAACAGTCTAGGTTAGGTAATACATGTTATATACAGGGTGTTTCATAATATATGCGCGGAACTTGAAGATGTGATAGCTCTCCCAAAAATATGAAAAAAGGTTTATATTAACTTATTACCCTCTAAAATGCACCATTTTCAAAATACAGGGTGTTGAAATTAAAAAAATAAAATAGTTCTTTGTGATTATCTCCGGAACTGTTTATTGTACTGAAAAAAGCTTTTTTAAGCATTTTCCACTCATAATAAGCTAAGCTTTGAGTCAGAAAAACATTTTTATTAAGTCATGATTGGTGAAGATTTTGAACTAGTAGTAAGTTTTTCTCCCCAATTTCTACGCCAATGGAAAAAGTACGGTTTTGAAGCGCCCATTTGAATCGCCAATGTTTTCTATACAAAAAGGTACTATTTATTGGTCGTGAGCTCTAAAGTCGACCGTTTTAGAGAAAAATCAACTTTTATGTTGAAAAATCACGGTCACTTTTAGCTTTTCTTACTTGTTCTAAAGCTTACATAAATTTTGTTTGATTAATAAGTACAAAAATCGTATTTCAAAAAACTGACTGATTTTTCAACATAAAAGTTGATTTTTCTCGAAAACGGTCGACTTTAGAGCTCGCGACCAATAATACCTTTTTTGTGTAGAAAACATTGGCGGTTCAAATGAGCGCCTCAAAACCATACTTTTTCCATTGGCGTAGAAATTGGGCAGAAAAACATCCACTACTCCTTCAAAATCTTCACCAATTATGACTTAACAAAAATTTTTTTTTCACAAGAAACTATTTTTTTCTTCAATTTCAACGCCCTGTATCTCGAAAATGGTGCATTTTAGAGTGTATGTTAATAAGAACATTTTTGCTTTTTGGACGAGCTATAACATCCTCAAGTCTTGCGCATATATTATGAAACACCCTTTATAATATTCCAGATGGGTCAAGAAATGTGAAATCTTATAAAATTGAATTTAGCCAATTTAGTTTTGATATTATCAATTTTCTTTTAATTAACAACACATTTTTGTTTTAGTTATATAAAAACAAAAAACCCATAAAAAATTGTCCGACTTCAAAAAAAGAGGTATACAATTAGGTTGTATGTTTGCCTTTTTCGATTATGCAAGTTTATACGATTATTTCGAATAGAAGGTGGAATTTTTGATTTAAAAAAAACATAAGATCGGACAGTGACTCGAAAAAGAAATAGCTATAGGTAGTTTGAATACCCATCGAATGGGGATATTAATTGTTATTTTGACGTTTGTTATTGTTCTCTTTGACATTTAATGTCAAACATTTCTTTTCGAAAATGATTTAGCCCCCTAACAAATATGTCAGTATTGTCAGTGTCAGTGTTTTGGGGTTAGGTATTGAAATTTCATTTAAACTATTTACGACATGCGTATAATGGCACATGACGTCCTGAATCGTGACGGAACCCCATTCGATGGGTATTCAAACCCTACAATAGTGACATTTGCTAGGATTGAGAAACCCTCCCAGAAGAAATTTGGAATAGTAAAAATTTGTAACTACATAAAAGTGAACGTCAGTCGATGTCATGACATTTTTATACGATTCAACTTGTTCTGTTCAATTTAAACGTTTCCAGATATGGAATCTTGGTCGAGTTCGTTATTGGGAAATATCGGGTAAGTAGTTTCAAAATGGCGACCGTTCAAACATTTAAAAAAATTATCAAAAAAGAGCCGTAGTGTAAATATCATAAAAATAATTTTAGGTTATAGATATAATCAGGACCTACAACTTTTGTTCAAAGCTATTTTTCATAAAATACACAGGTAAAAGAATAAAAATTAATAAAGAAAAATAACAAATATTGATAAAACATGAAGACTAAATATAAATTTGATGTAATTGTACATTTTCTGGAGATCTTAATATAGACCCTGATTAAAAAAATATATGGTATATTTATTGAAAAGAAATAGGCGAACAAAAAAAATTCTGCCTTGAAGTGGAACTCGAACCCTGTCTGCTTTATATTCAACAGCCAAAACAAAAACCTCTAACCGCAAGGCTATGTAATAACATGTATGTATACCAATGAAAACGTTGTTAAAATTTCACTTCAATGAATTTTGAAAAATTCACCTTTCCGCTGACTACAGGCCATCGGGATTTTTTTTGAAGTCGGTCATAAATTTTTTCAAATAATCTCCACACCTTTCGCTTGTTTTGGTACGTATTCAAAATAACAATTTATTAGATTGGGTATATCAAACATTCCAAGTATATAATATTATTTAACGAACATATCGATTAGGTACCTACAATCTTGTTGTAAGGGGAAACTCATATTCAAGATTCAAGACACTATATTCCTATTATGTATAATATATATTTTTTACCTATTTGATGAGCCCTATGAGACAGATGATTGTTATGTGCCCCATTTTTGCACACAAAAACACACGACATTTTGGATATGTATGATGATGATGATGTTGCGAAAGTGGGTGATAAAAGTGAGACAGTTAGATGAGAGATGGAACGATCTTTGATTGAATTGGATACCATTTGAAACATGTGATATTTTGTATACAGTATGTCTTACATATCGACTTGTGGCATAGTGAATATTTGAACTAGAGATTAGGTTAAATGGGAAAAGTTGTTTATAATTAATTCAGAAACTGAATTTTCTCTCGAAATCAAATTTAAAGTTTTGATGTAATCAAAATTTTTCTTCTACCTTTCAGTTTCTACAAAACAAGTACTTTTTTCAGTACAGAAAAAAATGCAACTTTTCGTCGTCTTGTATGCTTTAAATTTACAAAAAAATTTCTTGGTTATTGCTATACTCCACACATTGTTGTAAATTTTATTTTATGACCTTCGACACTTGGGTCACAAACACAGAAAAAGGGGCTCTTCTCATCTTTTATGAGGCTTTCTGTAGAATTGTTAATGTATATTATATTCCGTTAGCCGGAAACATCTGTTATTTTTAGGGATTAAAAAAGAGGTTCAGAGCATATTGTAAAATATTTTTCTATAAGAAATAGAATGTAGTATGAGACGACTCTATCAAGCATAAGGACGCTTCTCAAAACGCGATCCTTTAATAAATATTACATACCTTATATGTAACACTTTAATAACTTCCGCACTCGCTGAACTCGGCGAGTCTTAGATGTGCGTTTTGGAGAGAGTGACCCAACTTATAGTAGTAGTAGGTCTTCTGTAAACTTTGATCTGTTGATTCATTATGCCAAACGTCAGTAATATTTTTGTCTAATAAAAACTTGTTTCTAAAATCCAAAAACTCTTTACAAAAGGGATTTTTGAATATGTTTTGAACAACTTTTTCCATTCAACTGTAACTCACATATTTGGGACATACTATATCTCTACAACTAGATATAGATTCTAATATATTTCTACAGATTCATCTTGAAAATACCACAAAAGAGATAAAATATATAGGTTATCAACATTGACGTTTACACCAATAAGTATTGCATTTTTTTTAAAATAATTATCATTGTATTTCAACCTAAAGCTAATTTTGTTTTGCCCAAATTGAACTGATGCTCTTCAGAAGAGCAAAACATCAACAAATAATTCAATATTATTAGCAAACTATATCAATCAAGTATTCAATACATAAAAACGATGAATCAAAATATCACATGTCTATTTATTTGTGTTTATGTTTTTTTCTAGTCGCCTTATCAAAGATCTGTTTCCGTCCGAATATATTATTAAATGGGTATAATGGGTATTGCATAACAAACATGACTTACCACTCCCTGCTAGCAAATAAAATAACACACAATAACAAATTAGAATGCAATGAGTGTTCTTTTCTATATTTTCTTTGTTTTTTTTTGTTGTTGTTGTTGGTTATGTTCATTCTGGATCGCTGCTAATTCATTCAGCAGATCTCGTCAGTGGGTAAATATGTACGTCACATTCAAGAAGACTATGTATGGTTTATGGTTACGGTGTAAAGAGCGATTTCCTTAGAGATTAGGATATTATGAGTCTCAAGGAGAGGAAGTAAAAAAAATCCATATTTGGCCTTATAATATTGGTTGCAAGTGGTTGAAAACAGTTATCAATGGCCCCGCAAACGAATCTAGCGACCGCTAATTCTAATCGAAAACTATTTCTCAGATCTAATGAGTGCCGTCAATAGTAATTTCCCAATGTAGGTAAATGTATTTATGAGTCATTGGCCCAAGGTTTAAGTTTATTCATCAATAACTGACCGGTTTTTCGAAACTTTAACACTGAACGGCAAAAAATATTTTCCAAGAAAAGTTAACATTTTCTATAATTTTATCAAAAGAAAAAAAGAGAATCTTTTTATACGCATTCCAATTAGATTATCTATTATCCAACTTGTACATGGCGTCTATAAAAATTATTGCATTATTTCGACATTATTCGTCAGAATAATTTCTAAAATATTTCATTCATTAATGGATACAGCGCTTTCTACTAATAAAATTTAAAAAAATATTCATTATCGGATTCCAGTTGGATTCCTACTAAAACTTTATCAATGTCATGATTTAAAGTATTTTGAAAAACATTTATAATAATAATGAAGCAGTTAAAAGATAAATCACAGACATTTTAAGGGTTCCGTACGTCCGAAAAATCGGTCGTTCACAGTCAATTATCTCCGAATCTACTCGACCGATTGAATTGAAATTTTGTACAGATATCAATTTCTGTGACCCCAACGCAGAGGTGTGACATGAATAGACTGTATATGGAGGAGGGGGGGTATTTTGGGGGGAAAGGTGGAAAATTGAAACAAAAATTTCGAAAACTGCATCGTGTGACCTATCAAATGGAAGGTCTTGTCGAGAGAATCTTGATATGTATTTTTTTTAAATTTTAAAATAAATAGTTTCCAAGTTATTCAAGAAAATAGACGAAAATTGACCATCCCCGCCTTATCTCCGAAACTACTGAACCTAAAATGTTGAAAAAAAATACAGAAATTAGTTTTCTTCTTATAGATTATAGGAAAACTTATGAGAAGTCCATAACATTAAAATAACATGGTATGTCACTCAATATTGACAAATTTGGGTCAGTTTTAAAAAAAAACCATGAACGTACGGAACCCCTTGCACGCGAGTTCAACTCGCACTTGCCCAGTTTTTTGTAAAAATGACTGTGTTTATCTACAAAGCATTATAATGTTGAGTTGTTGAGTGTTGAGAAATACAATCTTCTGACATATTTATCTACGGCAGTACTGGACCTTGAAGGTCGCACTTAGAGGATTTTTTTTATTAATTCGAACCTATGTCACATACATATCTACCCAAAACAATTAATTTATTTATATTTTTAATTATTTCGTCCTGTTTGTTACCTCGTATGAAATTTGGATGTGAAAATGCAGAGAAAAAATGCCAATAATGCTATGAAAGAATATGATAATAATATAACTAAGTATACATATTTTTCATGGTTCAGAACTTAAGAAACTCTAGCACACTATTTGCTCAATTACTGCTAATATATTTTACACATTTTGTCTTTAGGAACATCCATCAAAATCTAACAATCAGAGAATAATTTTAATATACACATACAGGCTGTTTCAAATTCGACTCTCACCATTGGGATCTCGGAAACTATAGGGGGAATAGGAAGATGGTTAAACTGGGACAAAATTGCGCATTTATGTGCTCAACATTACGCCGTTTAGTAAATTTGAAAATCTCGAGTAGTTCCGATTTTCGGAAAATCATTTTATTTTTTCCTGACTTTATTTCTTAATGCATTTCTAAATAAATAGCACATTTACATTGCCACTTTTTTCACTCTTTCCAATGGTGCTATTTATTTAGAAATTCATTAAGAAATAAGGCTAGGAAAAAATAAAATGATTTTCCGAAAATTCGTTTTTTTCCGAATATCTCCGGAACTACTCGAAATTTTCAAACTTTCTAAACGGCGTATTGTTGAGCTGTAGATTCCCAGATCCCAATAGTGAGAGTCGAATTTGCAACAGCCTGTAAATCTACCTATGCTATTTGTAATATCTGCTGAATAAAAAATACATAACCTCAAACAAGATGTTATCATAAGGAGGAAATATGTGACAGACATGAGTGACATCATCGGAACTGTAGATTCGTTTTCGCGCGAAATTTGAAATAGGCATTTTAAAACCGCATTTTTGCAATAAATTATAGTAGGTACTTTGATTTTTTAATACGTTTGTGGTCTATTCCACAACGGAATTCTTGAACATGAAATCAAAAGACATCAAAAATAATTATATTTCATGTTGCCTATTGTTATTTAGGGTAACAACAAACTGAAAATTCTAGATAGGTTTTTTTAATATACCCAGACTTGCCACACGTAAAGCCTGCTTGAGTTTCTTTTCTGGACAAACTATAATGATGAAAATACCTAAATACCTGCCCAATGGCTTTTTTGACAGATAGATAGATAGTGATAGACAATTTTAGTATTTACCATTGATAGTTGCTCGAAGTGCTGTTGAAATTGTGTTGATGCCTGTTGATTTAACATTTGGTAATCATTGGGTAGTGGACTAGGTGCCCCAGGGCTGCATGGGGCCGAGTGCCTGCCACCTGGGCTAGGTGACGATTGTGGACTAGGCCTGGGACTTCGGTAACTTGCCGTTTGCTGAAGCTGCATTGGAATTTAAAAAAATATATACATATAAATGAGCTGCATAAATTATTATTTATTATATAGTTCTGTATTAACTATATATTACACGTGACAGTTTTATTGTAGTGTGTTTCAAACTGAGAATGCAATGTGGAGTTTTATGGAGCATATCGTTACCATTATAATAACAATATGCCGGGCTGGACCAATCATTAGGTCTGGTTTCGCCCACGTGAATTTAAATTATATCTCTATATTTTTATGTGCAATAATTAATAATAAACAAAAAGTTTCAAAATAAAAAAAAATATTATTACAGGTAAATTTAAATAGTGGCAACAATGTGTGCCGTTTTCCCATATAAAATACACTGCCTATAATCTCTGGTCACACTGCATTCTCATTGTGAAATGCAGTATAACTGATATCGAACAAAGATTTGATTATGGAAACGGCTGTATATGTGTATTATTTTTGTTGTCATAGAAGAAGGTAATATGAAGTAAGTAAAAAAATGATGTTTTTTTACCGTAGGAGACGCTGAAGTACGTGGACATGGCTGTTGTTGCTGCTGATACATTCCAGTCATGTTATGTAGTTGGGTGAAGTCTGTATCCACTAAATTTACTAAATTCTTATCTAATTGAACGTTCTGTAAATAAAAAGACATATAGATAAGTTAAATTTTCAAAATCTCAATATATCGTGTATTAAAACTAATAAAAAATTAGGCGCAAACACTAGTGGAAGTAGAACTTGTACCTCGAGAGTTATGTATATTATAATGTTGTGAAGCATAGGGAATATTAAGAAACATAAATTGTCAATAAATAAAAATATTTTATTTTATAGAAAAGCCCCCCATGAATAATTTAAATAAAAATTATTAAGTTAATGACGCTACAGATGCGTCTGAAATAATAAATTGCTCTTATTGACCGACTTCTCGAAATGGAGGAGGTATACAATTCGATTGTTTGTCTGCTTATTTATACAGTGCTTTCGAAAAGTAAGAAATAAATTAATCATTTCTGAAATTGGGAGTTTTTCGAAAAACTCCTCTGGTACGTCGATTCTGTTTCAAACAAAGACACTTTTTGACATACGACCCATATTTGTGACGTAATCGTTATTCGAGATATGACGTCATTGATAATTTTTTAAATGGCCACATCCAATTTCGACCATGTCATTCTACGTACACATCGTAAAAAATTATGGTTGTCTGTTTTTTTTATATTTTTTATCGATTTCTTATATTTTGTTAGGAAAAACAGAATGTTTGAACTGTTTATTGAGTAGTGACTTCGTTATTTTATAAAAAATGGTGAAATGAATCATTATCATTAAATTTAGTAAAATTAAAAATTATATTTGTTTCTTTTTTTTATTTAACCTACACACGCTAATCATATTTTTGACGATATGTACGATATGTCAAAACTGGGCTCTGTCATTTAAAAAAATTGTCCATGACGTCATATCTCGAATAACGATCACGTCACAGATATGGGTCGTATGTGAAAAAGTGCCTTCATTTAAAACAAAATCGAATGCCACATGATTTTTTGGAAAGACATTTAATTTCAAAAATAATGAATTTATTCGTTACTTTTCGAAAGCACTGTATATCGTTTGCACAGTAAACGTTCGCCAAGTTTGATTATTATTTTTTTATTTGAAAGAGGGGAGTTGAGTGATGGTGCACAAATTAAATAAATTTAAAATCCAACATTTCCTTCCCTCCAAAAAAAAAACTCCCTTAAAGACGGTGGGGGTGGCATCTTTGTTTGAAAATAGAAAATTTAAGACGGCAAAATTGAAAAATAGGTCTGCCTTATCTGACCACAAAATATTCAAAGGTTTCCGATTTACAGCACTAGAAGCTTTAATTGGCAGAAGAATTACTGGTGGTGGTAGGTTGGCAGTGCATTCTACGAGGTGGTCACAGCGTAGCAAAAAGAAAATGACAAATTTTATTTGAAAGCAACATAACGATACTTGTCTTTTGCTGGAATTCATATATCCGGATTCTTGTTCATTATATTCATTCTATCAAAAGACCGGACAAATTTATTTAATTAATTTCTCCTCTATCAATTCCAAATCTTTGCCTTAGCTAATTTTAAAATTGTTAGAGTAGTCGAAAGAGTATGGAGCACGAAATAAAATAATATTGCCAAGAAAATGTGACTACTGCTACTACTTGTATATGTGTAGGTATACAAATAAACAACTTTCTTTTGTATATTATATTTTTCGGGAAGTGGGCCAGAAGTACGATGATATCATTTGGATGAAATGCAAGTTCCAATTTGGTATATTGTAATACGCAAATAGATTGGTCGGATTAAATTAGAATTGTATTTATTTTTGGATTGTGTTTTCATCAACGCTCATAATAAATAGGCAATTCAATTGTAAATTTGTGAATAATGTTAGTCTGTTATCGATTTTATCGTATTGTAGAGTTTTTTCACGAATTTGTAAGAGTGCAAGATACATAGAAGCTTCTACATTTATACAATATTAGCATTAATACAAGTAATGGGGAAGGATATTTCGAAATTCCCTAGGTTACAGTGAGGTTAAACATTTTGTATAAAAAAAAATAAGATTCCCTAAGAAGGCAGTGGAATAGGATAGACAAATCTAAATATCGATGCGGGTTTTGTTATTGAGTATTTTCGGACGTTGATTGCGACAATGACATTTATTTTGAATGACAGTGGAACCGAGTTGATATTGGAAAATATAAACAGACCCTTTGAATGTTGAAAAATCTCAAGTACGAAGTATGCAGCAATGACATAATAAGACATTTATTTAGGAAGTATCAATTAAAAAAAATCCCAATAAAAACGAATAAAGATAAAATGATTGAGATAAATTATATCGGTCGAAAAATAAAATTATGGACGAAGAAAACATAAAAGATTTCGTTTAGGATAAACAGAATATCTCATACCCAGGTAGTGTTTTTTTGTCACCTTGATAACGATAATTTTGCAATACTTTCCTGGTTCATACAGAACATATATACAAATAGTGTAAAAATTGATATATATATAGATAAGGTAAATGTGCAAACATTAGATTTTGTCACAGTTTATTATCAACATTCGTATTTGTCCCCTTTTTAGCATCAAATACTCAGGATATTCAATAAATATTTTTTACAAAAAATTGGACCGACGTTATTAGTTGGTGCACTGAAAAATACAAAATAATATTAATTCTATTGGTACTGGTTCTTTTGCAGTTGGTGCCTATAACAACAAACTACAACTTCAAAATTACCAGCACCAATAGAATTAATATTATTTTGTATTTTCAGTGCAACAACTGATAAAGTCGGTCCAATTTTTTGTAAAAAATATTTATTTCACACTTTTGAGTGTAACATTAGTTATGAAAATTGTTGAACGTTCACTAATACCTTAAAAGTTATTGGTAGGTTTAGCTTGTATATAGCGGAAATACGCATATCCCATATTTCAGACTTTACCATATCGAAACTCGGAAAACATAACTCTTTTGAAAAAAATTTCAATTTAAACGTTTCCGGATATGGTCCCCTTTCTAATTTTTAAATCTCAAATTTTCGATTTTCGGAAAAATTTGCCCCTTCCATATAGCTGAAACACATATTTCAGACTGTAGCGCGGAAACGTATGATTATTTTAAAAAATGTCCAATTTAAACATTTCCGGATATGGAATTTTCATTAATTCTGTCGTCTCGGATTTTCAATTTTCGAGAAAAATGATGAGTCTGTTTAAAAACGTGTCTGGTTCCAGCAGGATGGCCCAACATCACCCACCGCGAACACTTCAAGGACACTCCTTAGACTCATGTTTCCTAGAGAGATTTTCCCACGTCCAGGCAATGTTCCTTGGTCTCCCAGGACTCTTAATTTATTACTTTTTTCTGCGGGGATACCTCAAGAGCTGTGTCTATATCCACAAACTACGAAATTGGGATGCATTGAAGAATGTCAATACACATTTTAAAATGGGCTTAATATTATTTACTTAAAAACCGTCCGTATCCCATGTCTCACCCTGTATATATAACATTCAACAAACTACTGTATATGCAAAGTAGTAGTAGTCTTTTTATGTGTTTGTCAGAAAAACTATAAAAATTGGAATTAAAAAAAAAACGTTATAAAAAAAGTGAGATCTTTTCATAGAGCAAAATCACCTTCTGATATATTATAGTTGATAATATCTAAATATGTACATCTCAGATTATCAAAAATTTGACATGAATAACTAATTTAATCACCATTATAGTAAAAAAAAACTAGAATGGGTAGGTATTGATATTCGGTCTTGCAGCTTGTCGGATATTAGGCCAAACAACAAATCGTTTCATCTCTAATTTGGACTCCCTGAATTGCAAGGCACTAGAAATTTTGTACCCGTATACATAATATACCTACATGTGGAATGCAACGCAAAATCCGTAGGAAAACGGCTTTTACTTTCAAGACGATGCTTTTAGCAATTTTTTGGCACACACTTGTATAGCAAGATCCGGTTTACTATTAGCTAGAAATATTTTTGTTTGTTGATTCTATTATTCATTTTCACTTATTGTTTGTTCCTGTTTGACTATTTGCATTTTTCTCACATAAACATATATCTGAACGAAAGTATTTTCAACTAGGAGATAATTTACGTAGAAAAATTAAGATAGATAAAGAGAAAAAAATCCCAGGGATTTTTTTCATTCGATATTACTATGATAACAATATTTAAAATAACATCTCCATTAAAATGAACAATATTTGTTGATTGTTTCGGGACGATAAAAAAATGTAGCACGAATCTCTATATTTATTATGTGGAAATGGCTTGAGGAAGTCGTTTGAAACTCTTCCTCAATATTACCAGATTAATTTTCAATTTTCTCCACCCCTATTAAGGGTAAATAATCAACATGAAAATTCCTGTAATGCTGCGGAAACTCAAGGACATAAAAAAGCAAACAAACAAACGAAATGTATACCTGCTCCGTTGTTCAATAAAAAATGACGGGCTCAAGATATATTTTGAAAAAAAATTATTTGTTCCATACATTCGCTATTCACTCTATATTCGAAAATTCTAAAATAAATAATAAAAAAAAATCTTATGTTCTTGAATAAGTTTTCTGAATGGAAAAAAGGCAAGAGAAAGCTTAAAAAAACAACAGTAAATACTGACCTTGTTTATATGGTGAGGTGGCTGGTATCTAGAGTTAAGTGGTACTGATAAATGATTCTGCAACATTTCCAAAAAAAAACACATGCAAAAAAGTAAAATATAAAAATAAAAACATGCAAAATACACTAAAGCACAATGAACCTGGATAAATATATTTATATCAATCATAGGAAGCAATATTGCATAATATCTAAAAATAGTACAAAAAAAATTCTTACAAGCTCTCAACATCTATTCAGAGGTTTAAATTTATTTCGAGTTTTACTCACAGTATTCTTCAAGATATGTATTAAAATAATCGATATTTTGACGAAGAATTATTGGATGCTACCATAAACATTTAATTTATTCTATTGTAACGAACTTTGGTCGACGCCATTATCGAGGCGTGTGCAATTCATCAGAGGGCGGAGCACCTTGGCGAGTACGTACGGACGTTGGTCAGGCCCGGGTGGTGGGAGTGTGGGGCATGCTGCTATTGGGCAGCAATGCATGCCAGGGTCAAGATTATATCCCGAAGCATCTAGACTAGTAAGTTCGCGCTAGTGGTCGAATGTACGAGTTGCGTTGGAAGATGTCTGTTGTTGAAGATTCTAGAAGATTGCCTACTATATACTGGAGAGGAGTGCTGCGGATCCGAAGTCAGTCCGGGGCAGTCGCCCGGTGCCGTCGAGTGATGATCATGTAAGCGGTATCAGTACTACCTGCTGATTTTCTGCAGCTATTTCGATATACATATCTTGAAGAGTACCCATATTATAAAAATGCAAAATGTAACTTCTCGTACATTTTGAAATTTACTGATTACATAAAAGTGGTGAAGACTAAGCAAATGGAAAAAATTGAAACAATCGAACAAAATAACAATAATCAAAAAAAATAAGGGTTCCTACCGAATGTGCATGAGAATCTGGCGTAAAATGAAATCGACCCAGCTGTCGAACACCAGTGGGTATACTTGTGGGTGACAGTGTTGACGGACTGGTATTTACAGGACTCTGGAAGAATTACAATTTCACAATAAATCCAAAAAAAAATTATTTAGAAGAAACTAAAAAAGGTACAACAGTAATATTCTACATGCGTTCTCATATTTTGACATGACAGGAGAATCCAAAAAAATTACGAGGGACAGAGAATACGTTGTAAGAGTAATGAATTATGATCAATATGTTTGTTTAATTACAATTATTATGAAGGGAAAACAAAAAAAAAGTCTTATACTTACAGAACTATATGGAGAACTATCATGATCTTGATCGAGAGGTGCACGTATTGGCGATGAGAAATCGACATTTGTCAAGTCTGGTAGAGAACCGGTGTTGTTACCAATGGGTATCTGTATCATACCAGGGTCATGTACTGAAGGGTGTATGCTGGAACATGAAAATAAATTGATTTCGCTGATAGTGATAACATAAACGTGTTTTTTCGGAAGGTATAAATTCAATATTTACATAAACAGTAAAATCTCTGTTATCGACAATATAGCGACCACCTGCGTGTAATGACCGCATAAGATTTTCCCGTATCTGCTAATGGAATACTACCTCTATTACCCGACCACCCCTGTCTGTATTCTCCAAGTGTGGTCGCTATTTAGAGGTTTCACTGAAATTAATTGATTGTGCTTTCTCGCGCAAGCTGAAGTTTGAGTTCAGTGGTGTAGATGTTTATTTTCTATGGGGTGCAGTTCCTATTATGTGACCCAAACTTATTTTTTTAATCAGTGAAATGTAAACTAATGATTTTTGATGGTCAGAATATTGAAAGTATTTGTGTTACCTAATTCCAGGTACTCTTGAAGAGGATGATGGTATGTCACAGCTGGATCGAGGCCTTCCATCTAAACTTCGATCTGGCCCATTCATCATCGGCATATTCCAACCTCGATTTGAATTGTCATTATTCCTATCTGCCATACCCTGTAACAAAATAATAGAAATTTTTTTTGACAAAGTTTTACATAAAACAATGTGGAAAGTACGAGTAGAACTCATAACCCGAGGGTTCCGTACATATGCTATCCTAGCAAAGGTTAGAGAATACTAGGACTTTATATGAGTAATCTTTAGTTGTTAACAAATAAATAGATACATTTTTATAAAATAGAGAATTCAAGCAGTTTCAAAATGGTGACATTTCAAACATTTGAAAAAAAAATATTAAAAAAGGTCTTTAGTAAATATGATCAAAAGTAATTTTGGGTTATAGATATAATCAGTACCTACAACTTTTGGTCTAAGCAATTTTTCATAAAACGCACAGAAAAAATAATAATAAAGAATAAAAATTAATAATGACAAATCTATGGATGTTCAAATTTGAATTCCATGAATTTTGAGAAATTTACCTTTCCGCTGGGTACAGGCCGTCGGGATTTTTTAGTGTGATACAAGCTTTAACAGAACATGTAATTGCTTAATCTTATTGACAATGATGTTTATGTTACCTGCATTGTGGACTGGTGTAGTGCTGAATCGCTGTTTGTGCGCCGCCATCCCGTATCCGTGGGCGGGCTAAGGTAGGCGGCGCTCGAGTACGGCGATGTGTCGGTGCGACGATCGTGCGGTCGCCGTATCGGTCCGCCCTGTGATCGGGCACGACTTCTGCCTTCGCCGGGGCGGTACGCTCCGCACGCGCCTGGGGATGTGGAACCGCCGCCACCACCGCTGGGGGAACGGTTGCCGTGCGGCACTTCGTCCTGAAAATATAAATGATGAAAACACATTAAAAATACTATAGAAACATCGCCAACTTGATATCAAGTTTGTGATGTATTATTTTTTGGTAAAAGAAAGAATGAAAAATTGTTTTTCCTCACAACTAATTTACATGTCCAGCATGCTAGCGAAACATCTTCGGAAAATAGAAAATAGAATATATATATATATATATATATATATATATATATATATATATATATATATATATATATATATACAGGGTGAGTAATTAGTTTATTCCAGGAGATATAAAAAATGTATATATACAAAATTTCCAGGTACTCTTAACCTTGGTATTATGAAATTAACTAGATATTTACAGGATATGAGTTGTTCATAGAATTATCAAAAGTATCTGAAGTTCCACATTTTTTTGCTTTTCGGAAATAAACTATTATCTCTTATCGCTGTTAACCGAACCAGCAAAGTTTTTTTTTCCACAATTAGCTGTATTTTTCTAATAACTTTGTTATTATAGGATATAGGATTATAGGAAAATATGCACAAAATCGATAGGTACAGTCATCGTCAGCCCTTTTTGTATGTCAACTACTGAACAGGGGTCTCTCCTTCACAGCCTTGTCAGTTCTTGCAACTGATATGGGGACCTACAGTTTAGGTAACATAAAAGTTGATTTTCTCGAAAATGGTCGACTCTAGAGCTCACGACCAACAGTACCTTTTTTTGTGTAGAAAATATTGACGGTTCAAATTGGCGCCTCAAAACCATACTTTTTCCATTGGCGTAGAAATTGGGGCGAAAAACAACCACTACTCCTTCAAAATCTTCACTAATTATGACTTAACAAAAATTTTTTTCTGACTCAAAACTTAGCTTATTATGAGTGGAAAATGCTTATAAAAGCTGTTTTCTGTACGATAAACGGTTCCGGAGATATTCACACAAAACTATTTTTTTTCCAATCCCAACACCCTGTATCTCGAAAATGATGCATTTTAGAGTTAAAACTTAATATAAACTTTTTTCATATCAAGTCCTGCGCATATATTATGAAACACCCTGTATAGTAATCATCCGAATGTTTATAAAGAAAGAAAAAAACATTTTAAATGTGTTCGAGGTTATTCTCATCATAATACATCAATATACATATTATAATAAGTACCCATGGAAGGAATGTTTACAAAAGTATGTATGTTTCAGTTTATCCTATCCAATTCATTGAATTCTTTATATACGCAATTCTCTAGTCTACTATTATTAGAGATTTTTTTTATGAATATTACATAAAACCTATATAACCTACTTATCGGACTGACATTTATTTTTTCGACGTTATAAATAAATAAAATACTTATTTTTACAACTAGTATATTAGTGTAATTGTAAATATTAATCCTCATGTTGATTAAAGACAAGCTCTTATTTGGGTGATCTTCAGAAGTGTTCTTTCCCATGAGAAATTTCCTATCCAAAAGTTCATATGCGTACTATTTTTTTTTTCTTTAATAAATACTGAATACTAAAATTTTTTTACAGAAAATAGGACCGACTTTATTAGTTAGTGCACTGGAAACTACAAAATAGTTATTAGTTTTACTGGTGCTGGTAATTTAAGTTTTGCATTTATCTACGAAGACTTTTGGCACCAGCTTCAAAAGTACCAGCACGAGGGGAATTAATTTATTGCAATTTTTAGTGCACCAACTAAATGAATTGGTCCTTTTTTTTTGTAAGAAACTATGTCTTACTTTGCAGTGTATGAATAGTCATCAATGTTCAAGTTATATTCACAGATTTCAAAACATCGTGGAAATATATATATATATATTTCAGACTTAACAACTGCTATAAACTCCGAAACCTATATTAAAAAAAAATGTCCAATTCAAACTTTGCCGGATATGGGTTCTTCTTTAATTTTATCGCCTCCCATTTTTGATTATCGAAATAAATTGCCCCCCTCCCCCCATCGTTTGAGGAAAGTTTTTGTGGGCAAGGACATGTTGATTGTCGATTTTTTTTCAATTGCACCAATTATTCTGCATAGTCCTCTTTCAGTGAAAAATCAATTATCCATATGAAGTGTGAACTTAGTTAATAATTCAACTCAAAATTAGCTGCGCCATATTGTTTTGTGAGCTTGTGAATTCACTATTCAGCAACAGATGTCGCTACTGGTACTGTCGATCTAGTGGACCATTGGATAATTTTCTCCTTTAGTTGATCGAGGTTTGAAGCTCTCTTAAATTCGTGGCCAAACTTAAGCAGTTTCTTTCACAACAAAAATCATTTTAAGGTAAATCTGGTGATTCAGGATAGGTCACTGAATCGTACAAGTTGTTGATACATATGAAATGAAAAGGAAACGTATTATGGAGAAATTGAATCACTCCTGTATTATCTCAGTATATATAAGTGATGTGGCTATTTTTAGGCTCAAGGTGGTTTATTTGAACATTTATTAATTTATTACATCAAATTTGTTATGTTTTTATATTTTTATAGTTTATTTATTAGAAATTAATGTTATGATTCTACTTTGTTGAATTATTTTTTTAAAATTTTGATATTAGTTTAGACTCGTTAGAATATGCTCCGTGCAAAATTTCAGCAAAATCTCAAATCCGCCACAAAATACCCAATTTTATATCAGGTTAAGTTTGCTTGAATCCGCTTATATTAAACTATAAAATATGTGGTGTTATTTTTCAAAGGATCTTTAATAGATACAGCGTATTATCTACTTCTAGAAGAATCAGTAATAAAATAATCTTTTATTGACGGACAGTATGTTTTTCGGGACTTGCACGTTTATTGATTGACTCTAAGATGCAAGGCGAAGAACAAAATAAACATTCTATAGGTATAAGTGTAATAAAAAGGTAAGAATCATGTTTAGACAAAATAAATTAATAAATTTGCCGGAATACAACTCTTTCCGGTAATACATACAATTAATATTCCAAAAGACTAGTAATTCTGACGTAATACTACTGATTAGAAATTCCAAATTTTTCTTTTTTTGGGATGGTAACTGTATAATAAATATAATGATTTAAATTAATTCTTATCGGTTGAATGAAATACAAAAGTCAGCACTGAAAGTTAAGTATAAACAAACAAAATTCAAAACATCTCTATTTATTATTTAGCATGAATTATCTACACTGTGTCCAATTAAGTCGGAACCATATGGAAAACTTGTTTATTATAGGTTTTATGAAAAACAGTTAGACTTGATAAAAAGTTCTGCATAGTCCAAAATTTAAAATTCAACCATCAGATATCAATTCGTTTAATCCGTATACAAGGTGTGTCGAAAAATATGAATTTTGATCAATAGTAAAGTACCTTTATTTTTGAAAATATCGAAAGTTTTTTATGAAAAAAGTTGATCATAATTGAAAACTATTGTCAGATATCCAATATTACACATCAGCTATTTTATTGAAAAAAAAAATTATTAAAATTATTGTCAACACTTCCAGGCGTCTTGAATTTATTTAGAATTTTTGCAACTGTCGAATGCTGAATATTTCTATTCGGATGTCTATTGTTAAAAATAGGTGCTGCTTCTCTATGACTTTTATAATTATCTCCGACAATAAAAACTAGTTCATTTTACTAGTTAATGGAGCCACCATTTTCTAAAACGAATTAGCGATTTGACTTTTGTAGTCAGTGCATCCTAGATTAAATGTTTATCGGTAGACGTAAATTTTCAATGCTAATACACAGAAGTTAATAAAAATAATAAAATATGTTTTTTCAAGGTGGATGAATAATATTGGATATCTGATAATAGTTTTCAATTGTGATCAACGTTTTTCAATAAAAACTTTCAATATTTTCAAAAATAAAGGTAATTTACTCTTCAGCAAAATTCATATTTTTCGACTTACCTCGTATACGGATGAAAACATTTGATATCTGATGATTGCATTTGAAGTTTTCGACTAAAAAATATTCATTGAAATAGTCGATTCTATTTTTTGTAAAAAATCTTTGTTATTTTTCGGTATAGCAACAAAGAACTGACTTTCTCGATCAATATAGGTACATCAAATGTAAGTGACTTTTCAGGAAGGCCTTGATGATATAATTATCTTCAAGTTCGTTATTACTGTACATCTGGTCTTTGACTTTAGAATAATACGTTTATCGCATTGCTACTACTGTTATATAATGATATTGCTTGAATATGCAAAGCTGCTAGACTGCTAGACATTAACGGATCCTCGAACAGGCGGTCGTATTTATAACAAATCAAATTTTACAAAATCTAGGCCCGACCTTATTAGTAGTAGGTACCTAGATGATGCACTGATAAAATACAAAATAATATTTATTAAATTTGTAATTTTGAAGAGATGTAGTATCAGTTATATCAGATATTGTATTTTTTTTATTTTGCAGAATCATTTTTTTTAATTTCGAAAAAAATCCCGCCGCCCCTTTTATGGAATTTTTTTCGAGAAAGAAGATTCTTGATTTAACATTTGTTCAATATGGGACCATTTCTCAACTCTCTTCTTATCAAATAAATAAAATTATCAAAATCGGAGTACGTTTCCTATACGAAGCACGCGTACGAACATAAAAATTAAAAATGCACACTGTCGAATTGTTAGGTGTATACCTCCTCCGTTTGAGAAGTCGGTCAAAAAACCACAACCCTATCATCTGAACTTAGGATCTCTCTCTCTCTCTCTCTCTCAGTCCTTCCACCCCCGGAGGGGTATAATAAGTGGTGACATTATGACAATGATGTTACGGCCGGCCTCTATTGCTTCTCTCCAGGTATCTCGATCCTGTGCGACTGCTCGACTCCTGCTGACCCATTCCAACAAGAGACTTCATTTGATCAGCCCATCTTGTTGGTGATCCACCCCTTGGTCTTGTACCTGCGATTTTCTCCATCACAACAAGCTTTTCAACAGCATCTCAGCTCTTCTCATCATAACATGACCAAAACATTTTAGATATTGTTTGTTGATTTTGTTTGTGAGTCGTTCTTTTAATTTCAGGTCATCAAGGATAGAGATTATGATGTTCTGTGTACGAGATTCTCAGAATCTTTCGCTATGCCCACATTTCAAAACCATCGATTCTTTTTTTCTCACCTTTTTTAATGGTCCATGTTTTCAATGCAAACGTGGGGCTATGGGAAAAATGAGGCTGGACAGGAAACTCACTTTAGTATTTTTAGGTTTTAATGAACTTAGGATACTTTTACTAAATTCCCTTTGCCGCAAAACTATACGGAAAGTTATTTTTAATTAAAAAAAAACAAATATCAGAAAGTGTTGATATTGATACTGATGGGGGCCGTCCGCCACTGGTTTATTGTAAATTTTATTATTGTCGCCATTGCATTAACAATGACTGCATTGCAGTGTGGAGATATATACCAACCTGCAGAGATAGCATATTATATATTTGTTATATACACACTCCAGTTATAATGGCAAAACGCGACGCAATCTGATGAATATGTAATATGTACACCAGGTGATTCAGTTTGATATTTGCACCCTTGTACTTTTAGGGAAATTTCATATAGAAATGCACCCATTGCGATCGTTGGCTCGGAAAAAAAAATCGACGGCATAGTTATTGTATGTCATTGATGAAGTGCAAATTGTTTTTTTTTTTCGAAAGCTTATATACATGGTGTCCTAAGTTTCAAAATAATGTAAGAAGTTCCAATAAACATAGGACAAAAAATGTTCGTTAGGTGAGTTGCAGTCCTTTCAACGAACGCGTCTGAACATGATTTCTATTCAATATCTCCGAAACTAATGAAGATGACGGAGCGAAATTTTAGGAATCAAAATGGCAGTCGACCAAAATTTAATAAAACTCTAAAAAATAGCATTTGAATAAAGATCATCAAACATATTTTGTAGTAATAGATATTATCTGTTCTTACAACTTTTGTTTGAAACATGTTCCCTTAAAAAATAAAAATCAAAATACGTGAAATTTACCTATTGAGTAGGATTTTTAGGTAAATTTCTTATAGAAATATACCTATTGCGATCGTTCACACTTTTGAATTTCGAAAAAATTTCAACGGCATGTTGTTAAGTATATGTCTATAAGTTAGTCCAAAAAAACATTTGGTTCAAAAGTTTATATATATATATATATATATATATATATATATATATATATATATATGGGATATTACGAAATTTGTTAACACGATAGAGGTCGCAGTTTTGAAGGTATCAAGTTCAAATATGCTACAAAAATCAATCTCTCAAATATCTCGGTCGAGTTCGTTATTGGGCAATATCGGGTAAGTAGTTTCAAAATGGCGACCTGTCAAACATTTAAAAAAATTATCAAAAAAAAACCGTAGTGTAAATATTATTAAAAATAATTTTAGATTATAGATATAATCAGTACCTATAACTTTTGTTCAAAGAAATTTTTCATAAAATACACAGAAAAAAAATTAGAAATTAATAAAGAAAAATAACAAATATTGATAAAACATGAACACTCAATATAAATTTGATGTAATTGTACATTTTCTGGAGATCTTAATATAGACCCTGATTAAAAAAATATATAGCATATTTATTGAAAAGAAATAGGCGAAAAAAAAAATCTGCCTTGAAGTGGACTCGAACCCTGTCTGCTTTATATTCAACAGCCAAAACAAAAACCTCTAACCGCAAGGCTATGACACATACGACAAATTTTTGTAATAACATGTAGGTATACCAATGAAAAGGTTGTTAAAATTTCAATTCAATGAATTTTGAAAAATTTACCTTTCCGCTGACTACAGGCCGTCGGGATTTTTTTTATTCTACAAAAAAGTGTACTAAACCGTTTACATTTTAGGTAAATTTCTTATAGAAATGTACCTATTGCGATCGTTCACACTTTTGAATTTCGAAAAAAATTCAACGGCATGTTGTTATATGTCTATAAGTTAGTCCAAAAAAACATTTGGTTCAGAAGTTTATATATATATATATATATATATATATATATATATATATATATATATATATATATATATATATATATATATATATATATATATATATATATAGGATATTATTACGAAATTTGTTAACACGATAGAGGTCGCAGTTTTGAAGGTATCAAGTTCAAATTTGCTACAAAAATCAATCTCTTAAATATCTCGGTCGAGTTCGTTATTGGGCAATATCGGGTAAGTAGTTTCAAAATGGCGACCATTCAAACATTTAAAAAAATTATCAAAAAAGAGCCGTAGTGTAAATATCATCAAAAATAATTTTAGGTTATAGATATAATCAGTCCCTACAACTTTTGTTCAAAGCAATTTTTCATAAAATACACAGGTAAAAAAATAAAAATTAATAAAGAAAAATAACAAAAATTGATAAAACATGAACACTCAATATAAATTTGATGTAATTGTACATTTTCTCGAGATCTTAATATAGATCCTGATTAAAAAAATATATAGTATATTTATTGAAAAGAAATAGGCGAAAAAAAAATTCTGCCTTGAAGTGGAACTCGAACCCTGTCTTCTTTATATTTTACAGCCAGAACAAAAAACTCTAACCGCAAGGCAATTTTATGTAATAACATGTAGGTATACCAATGAAAAGGTTGTTCAAATTTCAATTCAATGAATTTTGAAAAATTTACCTTTCCGCTGACTATCGGTCATCGGGATTTTTTTTATTGCTCTCTAAACTATTGAAATCTAGTTTTTTCATTTATCTATATTATTCTAAATGATTTTCGATGAGATTTTTTTATACGCAGTAGATTTAATTATGTAATTAATAAAACTAGTTTGAAAAAAGATCCCGTACAACTCAGTGCACGTGTTTATAAGTAAGGAAAGGCGAGAAAGATTTATGAAAGTCATAAGGAAATTGTGTGGAATTCAAATTTAATAACTTTTCAATTTATTTCTTCAATTTGTATATTATTAACTTTCCAGAGGAAGTTAATGCAATGGGGGTCGATTTTATGAATCCCCAGCTTTTGCATATCTCCAAGTTTCAAAGTCACCGGAATCCAAATTCGACGTTTTTACCGAGATGTCTGTGTGTGTGTTCGGAATTTTTCGTCTCCATTATTTCGCGAACCAATGACGATATTAATATGGGGTGGGCCCATTTCACGCTTAATTAAGTATATAAGAGCTGACAAAGTTTCCATCCGAGTCACGTTAGCTGATTTTTAACAGCAATTCAAAAACTAAGAAAATTTTTTAATTGTTTCAAAGCTAAATGTAGATAATATTTTTATATAAAATTTTGGAAATCAAGATCTATAATAACAACTACTGAAAATTCGTAGTGAGTTTTTATGTTCGTCCGAATATTTTCAAA
This sequence comes from Crioceris asparagi, assembly GCA_958507055.1. Classification (NCBI taxonomy): domain Eukaryota; kingdom Metazoa; phylum Arthropoda; class Insecta; order Coleoptera; family Chrysomelidae; genus Crioceris; species Crioceris asparagi. The sequence continues at coordinate 2,055,104 of OY293829.1, forward strand.
TTTACTTGTGAGATCATCGTGTGAACCTCGAGGGTCACACTCATTCTGCTAGTTTTTAATTGCTTCACAGCTAAATTTAGATAATATTTTTATATAAAATTTTGGAAATCAAGATCTATAATAACAAATAGCAACTACTGAAAATTCGTAGTGATTTTTTTATGTTCGTCTAATCTACTGGGAGGTTCGTCGTGTGGACCTCGAGGGTCACACTCATTCTGCTAGTTTTTAATTGCTTCACAGCTAAATGTAGAAAACAGCATACTATTTGAAAAACAAATGTTGATGTCGCCTTTTTGGCATATGTTATCGTGAAAATAATTTAATGACTGAACGATTATGCGGAACAATTAAAAAACGCATCGGTTTTATTACATACAAAACAACAAAAAATTAGAACGGGTGAGAATAAAAACGATTTTATCGTATATTTTTTTGCTTCAGAAAAGCTTTCATTTAGTTTTTCCACATTGCTGAATGTAAGTAGATTGGGCTACCGTAGTTATTCTGCAGTAATGTTGGATCTGGTATATTTTCAAATTATTTGTTTTATTGATACTTTTTGTGTACACTGTGTACATTTTATATTTATCAGTAAATTCACTAGAATAAATAACGGTACAATTTTATGATCTTTTCACCGTAATGTTAAAATAAAACCTCATTTTTGTGTGGAAATGAAAGACAATTGCATCCGCGGGAAATCCGATATGTTTTTAACGTAAAACCCACAAACATTTTCATATATATACCTACATATTAAAGATATTTTACGTAATTAATTCATAGTTATTGTTATTATAATACACCTTTTCCAACTAAACCAATAGCGTGATTCACGTTCGATAGTACATACTATATATAATATACGTATAGAAGAAGTATAAATATTTTTTGCAAAAAATTGGACGGACGTTATTAATTGGTGCACTGAAAAATTTTCTGAGATTATTTGTTACATTTTCAATCCGTTCCCAAAGTACTTCTTCATTATCTATGAACCACAAACTTAACTTATGTCCCCATAAAAAGTGATCCATTGGATTCAAGTCTGGTTAAACGGGGTGGTTAATTTACAGGAGCGTCATTACCTCTACCCATCCATTTGTTCGTGTACTGTTGATTCAAGTAGTTTTGAACATTTATAGAGAAGTGTGGAGGGGCTCTATCGTGCATAAACCACATCTATCTCTCTAAAGTTGTAGAGGTAAATTCTCTAACAAATTTGACAACGTATTTTGAAGATGTAAGTAAATTTTCATAGTTAATCTTTGTGGAAGAATGACAGGACGGACCTAAATATATTAATTTCAAATTCGTTTTGAAAGTTCTTAACTCTATTTTTTTGTAGTAAGTGAGTTACTTAATCTAAATTTTAAGCCGAGTTTTTTATCCATTGGCGTAGAAATCCAAAATGTAAAATGATTAAAAAACCCAAGATCCACGCTCATGGATTAATATTGATTGTTACATGGGATTTTCAGCAAATAAAACTATGCCAACATACCAAATTTCGTCAAAATCGCATCATGTGTTTTAAATTTTTTTGCCAAAAAAGTTATTTTAGAATCGGATCTTCAGAACCTAAACTAAGCAATTTTGTAGCAGTTAAACTACTGATTTTTTTTAATACTAAGACCACCTGAATTTTTTGCTGGAAGATAATATAATAATAAAAAAATACAAAAGAAAATTAGAAAAATATAACTAGTTAAGATATATATCTGATTAAACTTAAATCAAGTTTTGTTGTTAATGCTATCAGAATACTACCATTTTCTCACTTAATTTCAACACCATGTATATTCAGTATTCAACAATTCCACAATAATATTTTAAATCCTTAATCGAGAGATCTTGACAAGATTCAAACTCAAACGAATGTCGTAGCAAAACTTAATACTAAACGGAAATTATGAATTATTATGTTTGTGACGCATGCGAAACGACCTCAAAATGGCGGCATGATTTTCTGAATTGACTCCCATTACGGAAGCAAATTTAAATTAACACTGATACCTACTTATATATTATTTAAAAAGTAAATGCAAAACATGCATCAACAGATAGAAAACTAACGGTTCAAAAATAAAGAGAAAAACGTCCAACCTAAAATTATATTTTCTAATCCAAATAGAATGGCACAATTCAATTCAATAAAAAAAACAAAATTACTTGATGTCATGCGAACTTGAGACAATATTTTTTTTGGCTTCAAGTTTACAAGAAATAGAGAAAATAAAAGCAGATACACACAAATTTAAAAGAATGTTTTATCAACTACGCAGGAGAAGAATATAAGGAGTTATCAAGTCTATATAAATATACCTAATAAAGAGACAAACGATTATTTTTGTGTTAAACATAAGAACCAATGTAGCAGGAATATTATTTATATTATTTCAAAATATATTGAAGATATTTTCTTCAAACTGTTATCATATCATATTATAGGTGCACCATTACTTATATACCCAAAATTCACAAATACGGAGAGTATTTGATGACTGATTCTTCAAAATTATAAGTGGGTACTATCTTTTATGTCAAAGGTTACTGATTTTGTAAATACTTCCGGACCTCATACGAATATTTATCGAGAATTTACGACGTTTCCATTTTTATGCTGATTTAAAAATAGTTATTTGATATACGATATTAAATTGATGGTAATTTATAAGGTTCAAATGTTTTCCACATAACATGGTTATCTCTATAATATATCCAAAAGATCTACTTCAACAACAAAATATTTATAATAGTCAAAGTAAGATGGGGAAAAAAAACATGTCGCAAAATAAATGGACCAAACAAAATTTCAAAATAAAAACCTTTTTTTTATATAATTATCATAAGAAATTCAACTATGCCATGATCTGTAAAATATAAAGCAGACAGGGTTCGCGTTCCACTTCAAGGCAGAATTTTTTTTTTCGCCTATTTCTTTTCAATAAATATACTATATATTTTTTTAATCAGGGTCTATATTAAGATCTCCAGAAAATGTACAATTACATCAAATTTATATTGAGTGTTCATGTTTTATCAATGTTTTTTATTTTTCTTTATTAATTTTTATTTTTTTATCTGTGCATTTTATGAAAAATTGCTTTGAACAAAAGTTGTAGGTACTGATTATATATATAACCTAAAATTATTTTTGATGATATTTACACTACGGCTCTTTTTTGATAATTTTTTTGAAATGTTTGAACGGTCGCCATTTTGAAACTACTTACCCGATATTGCCCAATAACGAACTCGGCCGAGATATTTGAGAGATTGATTTTTGTACCAAATTTCAACTTGATACCTCCAAAACTGCGACCTCTATCGTATATATATATATATATATATATATATTTCTATAAGAAATTTACCTAAAAAAACAAGAATAATACCGGGACCAAAAAAAAAGTTCAGGATTTGGAGGTACGTGTCTAGAAAATGCCAATAAATATGCTTTTGATAACAAAGTTTTCCCGGTAGGGCCATACTTTTAAAGGACAACGTTTTAAGGGACATTTTCAGTGGTTCTCCGTATTTTCTCGAAGGGGAATGATGCAACTTAGATATTTCCAGTATTAATTGTGATTTTTTTTCCTTGTACTGCATCCTTTCTGAGGTATGTTTGACCTTATGGCATAGAGGAATCTCTAATAACAGTTATATTAAAGGAACATTCAATATGAACTGATAAGTTTTATTTTATAAATAAAATCCAAACTATAGGGAATATAAGAACATTTTCACAGTTATTATGAAAGTGATAAATGGGGATTATGTATAGAATTACAACATTAGCCGCTTCAATTCCTGGAACTCTACGATGACAGTTATTATTTTTAATCATTCTCCATCATAGTAAGTTTAAAAGCAGTTACAGGGATATTAGCACAAATTTTACTTATAAAAAAACTCCAAAGAGAGAAGGCCATCGGTGTAACACCGATGTGAACATGTAAAGTATTTGTCGTAATAATAAGCCTTATGATTTTCGAGCAGTGTGTCGAGTGGCACCGTCCTGTTGAAACCATATGTTGTTCAAGTTTATGATTGATTTACTCCTTAATGTTTCTGTTAGATGAAAAGTTCACTTGAATAACCCTGTAACTATTCCTGGACTCAAAAAATATTCAGCATTTCATCAGCCAGTTGTTGTTGTAATCTACACATTCCCTAATTTTTGCATTTTATTTACAAAATACAATGCTTTCAGAAATGATCATGACCCACGTGACCACGTTTTGATTTTGTATTTAATAGACATAATCGTACTACTTCAGGGATTATTATAAGTATTTCCACCAGAATAGCAGAAAAACCTTTAAAAATCGGTCTAAATGAAAAATCCTTTTTTCTTGCTTATATTCCAAAAGTGATTCCTATAGTTGTATTATTTCAGATTATGCTACCCTACCAGCTTTAGGTTAAGTTAGCAGAACAACTTTTAAAAATCAGTCTAATCGAAAAACTATGTATGTTCTTCTAGGGCATATGCAGTGCTAACTTAGTGCTATAATCTGAAATGAATTAATGTTGTATTTTTCTATTTAAGTAATCAGTGCTCTGGCAGCCTTGTGTAAAGTTAGCAGAACAACCTTTAAAAATCAGTCTGAACTGAAAAACTTTTTTGTTTACTAATAGGATTCATAAAATGTTAATTTAGTGCTATATTCCGAAATTTCTTTGCTTTTGTATTCTTCTGCCAGCTTTAGATAGAGTTACTGAATATTTGGTGTGGATTAATCTGTTTTTCGAAAGAAAAGTTATTAACTGGAAAATATAAGAGCACTAAATTATCAATTTAAATGCTTTACACAAAAAAGATTTTCAATTGGGTACTTGACATTAATGGAAATTCAATATAGAGTGATGTTCAGACGATATTAGGTAGTCCTAACATACCAAATATCACATTATGCAGAAGAAATTTCTCTTGGAATTTAAATTATAATCAATTTAAATAGTTGTAATTTCAAACCCATTATCAAGTGACTGCGAACGCCTATCAAAATAGACCAAGATAGTGACGTAGTAATCAATTCGATGAACAAATCCTCCTCAGAGAGAACATACAATATTCTATCTTCTCTCTGGCCAGGTAGTGTTCTCTGCTAGATGCCTCCTTTCTTTAATACCGAGGGACACTAACTAAGGAAGATTGTGACGTTGCAGCCGTTTTTAGAATTCAGGCGGGAAATTTAAAAACAATTTTTGAATATATTTTATTCTATTTTCAAAATAGTCCTTATTTTTTGTATTTTTTTTTGGTTTAATTGAATGTCTAACTACAAAATAAAAATTGTTCAAAAAATTAGTCAAGTACCCAATTATACCTATTTTCACGGGTTGCTACTGTTTTTGTGATTTTTAACAGCTTTTTTCTATAGTTTTTTCAACTGCTTGCAGCAATACTCAAATATATTTAAACAAATAGGTACTCTGCTTAAAAATTGTGTTTCTTCCTACATTTTACTTGTAATAATATTTTGCATTATTGTCTAATTTTATGTCACACATGGGTTTCGATCATTTATGAAAGCACTGTACAAGACACCTCTCAGTTTTTAATGAACACATATCCACCAAAAAACAAAAACAAACATGTATAACTTGGCACGAGAAACGAAGCAGAGCAACGACAACTACAAGTTTGACAGAAGGAGAAAGAAGTTCACCTTTGAGGCGTCTTCAGCATTTGATGATGAGGATGACAACATGGTTGTGGTGGGCCGTGTTCTCTGCGACACATTGGGCAGAGACCCGCCCCGGAAGGCGCCCAGGGCGGGCGTGCTGAGTCTGATCGTATTTTTTGTTGTTGTTGTTGTTGCTGATGATGATGAAGTTGGAGATGGAGAAGTTGAGCAAGAGGCGTTTCGTACCGGTGCCACCTGAAAGCGCCAACGAAAGTACTCATTTGCTGTTAGCTGTTTATCTACAATTGAAATTCGCACCTATACAAAATAAAATTATCATCATTTCAAATGAATGTTACTTTCCACTACGGTATTATTGTGATGGGTTCAATAATTTTTCGATGATGAAATTTTGGTTTATCTACACTATTTTTGAGGCTCCAAAAGAGACGGTTATATATATAAGTATGAGTTTATTGATTATTGTATTAATATTTTGGTTTATTGACGTTTATGTCAAATTTATTCGGACTGCATAAGATTTTTTTTTTTGAATTATTAATAAAGTGAAGAAAAAGTATAGTGACTTGGGGGTATGGTTCAGACAATCTTCAGTCACAAGAACGAAGCTTCGATTACGTCACGTAGGAATAGGTTACACTAAATTGGTCAACTGTCATGACTATCACTGGTTTTAACTAACTGTAAATCACGTATAAATTTATTTCCAAATCTCTACATACGTTAACATGTATTGTGTATTGCCTAAGATATAGAGAATTACCAGAAACGGAAAATACATAATTTCCTATACTTATATAGTTCTGATCTCCATTGAATATTTTCTTGTAATAAAATTATATTTTTGCATAATATTGAATACTGATTTCTCATTAAATAATTGAATTGTCTAAACAATGCTTCGACATTACCACACTTATATACATAGAACTTATGCCAGGATAACCTTAGACTGGAGTTTACAAAGCCAACAATATATGAATATTCAATCATTAATGAAAATTAATAGATAAAATTTTCCTATCATAACCAGCAATAATTTATCATCACTTATAGGTATATATATAGGTATATGTAGGTATATACCGAAAGCCAATAAATCCCTTGTAGTCTAATATTTTCTTATTTATTCATAAGACCTTGCGAAGAAAACTGGAATACAAAAGGAGATATTGTACGGTCTATCACATAATATTTTTTAATCGATGAAATAGTTGAATAGATTCTATTAATTTTTCAAGAAGTATGTAAATGTTTTTTTCACGCAATTACTCTTTCCTCAAATGAATGTAGAATATTTATTTTACATATCTACGTATATAAGAAAATAGTAGTTTAAAAAACTAAAGAACAAGCAGTAGTAGCAAACCAAACTAAAAATTAGAAAATAAATAAAATATCATTTTAACGTAAAAAAGCGTGGGGTGCTTGATGTCCATTGATATAAATATTTTATGTTGATAGATACTGATATAAGTCATTATAAAATTAACTTTGAAAGTACTCCACGCTTTTCTACATTAAAATGATATTTTATTTATTTTCTAATTTTTAGTTTGGTTTGCTACTAAAGCGTGTTTTTGTAGTTTTTCAAACTATTATTTATTCTACAATTTTTAGTACGGTTTGCTATTAAGGCTGTGCACGAATGCAGGGAGTGAGATATACCCAATCATATAGGTATACGAGGCAAATCCTCCAACACACATTCATATCGAAAATTCCACAAAAATCCATCCATAAAGCTCCGAGAGGTATAGGTATAAAACCCTTCATCAAAAAGTCCTACTCGCACGTACACAACTATAAGTATGAAACCTTTCATCGGAAAATCCTACTCGCCCGTACACAACATCACAAAACCTCCCAACCCACATACAGATAGAAAGTTCCACGAAAATTCATCCAGAAATCAAAAACACCCATACGTATGGAACCCTCTACCAAAAAGTCCCACTCGCACATAGACACCATCACATATTCTATCAACTTACATGCATATCGAAAATTCCACGAGAATCCATCCATAGAGCTCAGAGATATAGGTATGGTACTCCCCATCAAGGAGTGCCGCTCACACATACACATGAAATTAAATTGTATTGTCATCGGTCCTTTAAAAGTATACAAAGTTTCAAGTCGATCCGATGATTTTAAGTGGGTGAAAATCGAGTCCAAAGATTCCGTTACATACATACATAAAAGCGTGTTAAAAAGTGATATGTCTATCGAAAAGACCAGATCACACTTGAAAGTATAGGTCCTATAAAATTGTAAGTGTACATTTACCGAGACATTTACTCTTCAATATTTTGATTTTCTAAAGCTCCCATCCTACACAATACCTTTCATTTAATATGTACAGGGTGGCCAAGATGCGGTAAAAAATATAACTAAAGTTGCCGAGAAAAAATGCTAGCATCTTTTTCAGATTACAAAGATGGCCGCGAGAATTTTTTGTACTACACTTTTTTCATTATCTTTGAAAATAAATAGTTGGAGGAATTCAGGAATTCAAATGGTTTTGGAAATAAATATATATGTATCTTCGGATTTTAGCAAATTTGGTGCCTCTTGAACGAACTTAAAGAAAAAGTTATAATTTTTTTGAAAATACCGCAAAAATATTAGTGCTTCCAAACTATCAACTCCCAGCCTCAAATGTATTTTATTACATAAAAACCCTGCAGAAGACAAACATCTTTCAGATTCTACGCTTGTGAGCTGAATTGTTAATAAATATTCAAAGGCTTTTGTGCCCCCGACTACACCACCATTTGCGTATAAATCAATTTCTTGAGTAATGATGTCGAGTAATCGCGTTTTACAATTTTTTTTGTCTGTTTTTGTATTGGCTCTTAACATCGTTGTAATGCCTTCTCCAATTCAACCTTTAAGGGTTCATTTTCTGCTCTTCTCAGAATTTCCAAAATGGAAATCTCATCCTCGTCGCTGTCGTTGCTAGTTTCAGTGGTTTCTCTTCCAGATGCCTCTTCATATTGTCTCCAGATTTAATTAGAGAAATATTACATTTTCTAAAGCAATCATCGGGTTCAGAGTTTATAGAGTCGGAATTTGTGAGGTAGCTGAGAATTTAGCAACCCCCTGTATAAATAATATGGTTTGTATACAATTCTCCGATCAAGAAAAACTACCTAATTCTTAGGTGGAAAATAATTTTGTGTATCAATACTGAGTAAGTAATTGATAAATAAACTTTAGAATTTTTGAGTTTAAAAATTACCAATGTATTTTCAGTCCGTCTTGAATAAGATTAAAAAACGAGCTGTAGAAATAAGTTCCACAAGTTTTATTGCTGTCCGAAATTAGGTATCAATGACACAGCACTAACTAACTAACGACAATCCCTTCACCTTCTAGGAACAATATTCTAGGGCCGACTAAACTTCGTACACAGCATGCTTATTTTAATAAAAAATGTATCTTAAAGAAAATTCAAATTCAAACAAAATATTTATCTACCACATTTCCGACTTTTTGTCAAAAAGAATAGATTATGTTAATGTCAAATCTAAGAAAGTTAATTAGGTACAACCAATCATTTCTGGTGAAGGAAGCCCAGGCAAAAAAAATAATTTTCTGATTAAAACTGACTTTTAATTAGATCGCAAAATAATTTACCAAATATTCCGTACAAACAATATTAATGACGCACTAGACACATGTTTTTTGGGAATAACAATAACCATGCATTTAAGAATAATTATTCAAACCAGATCCCATAATAAACTGAGTGTTTATATAAAAATAACAACATGAGAAGAATATAAATTCGTATTTATATATATATATATATATATATATATATATATATATATATATATATATAAACATTATTCAAACTAAACAATAATAATAATTATCGCTGTCTATAACAAGGTATACTTAATTCTGTTGTAAAGAAAAAAAATATATTTCTAAAAACAGTTTTTGCTATATTTCACGTCAATTCTGGAGATAATCTTCAAGAATAATATTCCCATAAATATTTTCGTATTTGCAATAAATAATTTAGTAACCATAAAAATGTTTTTTTAAACTAACAATAAAACATTTGTTTGATTGGGTATTCTCTAAAAAGGCTCAAGACTGACGATCTCAAACTTAGTAAGAAAAACTTGCAATAAGCTAAAAATTTTAAAATAACTTAATCGTTTTTAATAGTAAGGGATTTTTCGTCTAGCGGCATAGTGATGATTTTTTGGAACAAAAAGACAAAAGCACTTTTTAATAAAACAACAAGTAAAACAATAAATAATAAAATAAACATAATTACACAATAGAGCTGAAATAATTTTTATAAATGTTATAATAATTTGATGCTAAATCTATGGTACATTGGCATTGGTACCAAAAAAAACTTAATTTCCGTATGTAACAGGAATATGGTACCTAGCATATTTGAAGAAATATGTCTTTGGTATTAGGGTTCTGTCCTAATAATTTCTAAGCTTTTCAAGCTATTCGCTGCTATTCGAGCAAATACAAAATTCATTATCCATGTCATCCCCGATTAACGTCATGGAAGCTTGTTAAATAAATAATATAATTTCTATGAAATATTCCGAATAATGATCTTCCTGGATTTAATTATCTGATTTTCTGATATAATTTACGAGAAAACCTGTGAACATTTAACGCTTAATAAGCAAGCATATCATTATACCTAATATATGAAAACGATTGTCAACAGAATAATAGTCCTGTTAATATAATGTTTGTGATAAATTAAATTTAATCACCGATGAAAAAGTAACTGTCCATGGTAATTAATGGCAAGTTACTAAATATATATAGGTAGGTAAGTATATATATAAATAAAATGTAATATTTCACATATGTATACATAAACATAAACAATTTGCTACATCTTCAAATTAAGAAGTTTTATGTACCTTCAAGGAAAAAAGTATGTAGCCTCTTGTACATTGTGATAATTTATTGTAATGCTCAGAATTCTCAACTTTTGCATTTTATAATTACAAGTATAAAATGATTGTCGATTTACTTAGTTCGTTTATCTTTAAACAGGCTGAATTTAAAATACATACTTTATTTTAATAATCAATTATTATATTAATATTTCAACCTGTTTATCTTAATAATAAAATATCAATATCATTACGAAAGAGAGAGAAAAACCATTGAAATATAACAGTTTCGCCTCAAATATATCAGCGCCGCCACTGATTTTACACCTGTAAATTTAGCCATATGAGGGCAAATAGTTGCCTCATTTCCACAAAACCATAGCGTTTACTTTGTAGTTTGTTTATGTTATTGTTTAGTGTCAATGGAGTAGTATTTCTCCAATAGTGAGCTACCTATCTTATTAAATATTAATTTACTTAGAATGCAAATACCTATTAGAGCTACAAAAAATATGTATTACCTAAGTACCTACTTGTTTTTAGATTTATTTGAATCACCAAAGTTGAGACCTGTAAGTAACTAACTTATTTTTTCTGAAGGATTTCCAAATCCTGTTTTAAGTGTTTCAGACAAGAATTTTTTTACCGTATACACACCAATGGCGTTAATTGCTTCACACTTAGTGTATTTCTTTATTATTCCGCATTCAATTTTATACAAGAGATTAATAAATTGATGTTAAGACATTCTAAAATATTTATATTTCAATTTATCTTCTTCTAATGCCGAAAACAATGTGTGATATCCTCGTCCTTCCTTCTAAGAAATATATCATGCACCTATATTTGCCTTTCTTCTTTACTTAGAACTCTTCTTGTCCAAAATAAATGCAATTTGTCCAAGCTCTTCATTTGTAGGTATATCCACTCATCTTCGAATTTTCACTACGTCTTTCTCTACGGGCAAACGGAAAACTGACTGTTGCTTGCCGGTTAGTATGAATTTGAGTCATATTTTCGGTTCGGTGACGGTGCGGATACGTGACGGTGACGTTACGTATAGTGGGAATCGCGCCTTATTTGTGTTTTGGCCACTACCTACAAACTTCCTCGAATCACCGATTCGAGACCTGTGTATAGCTTATAATGTCGATACTTTATTATGAACATTCATTGTAGAAGAACAAAAATGTTGGTAAAGCAGGATTTTTAGGTATGATCGGCAACCTTGCAACTATTCTTCTATTCTTTTTGTTGTTCACGATATATTTTTGTACTTACTGCTATAGCTTTTGCTTGCGGTAGATAGCCGCTAGGAACGAAAAAAATTAGCGCGTTTTTGCCCAAAAAGTGTTGACGCTGACTTTCCAATTTTCGTAACGATTTCAAACTGCATACTTAAATCGAATAGCCCTAGTGAGTACTATATACCTATAAGAACTTCAATAGCACTGAAAGAACACCTCCAATTGTTCACGGCGTCCGCTTCGATCTTGTTCCGACATGTTTAGGACTTTCACGGACTTGTGCTCTCAAGCAAAGTCTTCATAAATTAGCAATCGTTCGAATCGATCGCGGCGTCAGATCCACACGAAACGATGAAACTGTGCACACGCAAATGGCAACGATTTATCGAATAGAAAATGCAACTGCCACCGATAAACTACCCATAGAGAGTATCTAGTTATGGTGCTATTTCAGCTTACTTAGATTAGGTTGAAATATTTCATAGCATGTAATAAAACTATCTATTTATTTTATTATTTTATTTATTATAAATGATCATTTATTTACGAAAAGATTTGTAAATTTAAAAGCATTCTGGATAAAAAATAAATTGGAACCGTAGGTATATAAAAAAGCGAATTGATCACATTTGTAATATTTAATAATCTCTTAATAAATCTTAGTGTCTCATCGTTTTGTATAGTTTTAAGAAACAAATCTCAGAAAGCTATGATTATAAAAGCAACACAGCTTGTTTTTTTATTATTGTAACGGATACAGAACAGAAAAAAGACAAATGTTTTGACAATCTACTCAACATGTGGCTAACAGAACAAACGCAAGGCCAAAGACTCAGACTATGAAGAATTTCGTTGCTAATACATAATCATATTATTCATCTTATCATGTAATTACAATATAATATATGATACTCTGAAACAAAAATATATACAGAGTGATTCCCATAAGTGTTAATTTATTGGATTAAAATGTGAATATTCAGCGACGGAAATAACAGACAATAGTATATCTACACATACATGCATAATGTAGAATAGTAAATACTGTGCTAAATTTCACTCTTGAATAAATACCTAATTGTTTTGATTATAAATATACCTAGGTAGATGTAAAATTATTACATTAAACTTTTATAATAATTTAGGGTTAAGATAAAAGAAGAGAGTTTTATTATCACATAAAGTTACATTCCATCTTGATATTATTAGATATAAGTATATTAAGTACTAAACCATGAAATACCTAGTTAATTTTGGATTTTTTGGATTTCAAGTACATATCTAACAATTGTAGAAAATATAAGAAACTCGTATTTTCTACAATAAACAATTATAACAACAAATACGTAAATTACTAGATTTATAAGTACCTATGCTCAATTAATTGTCGCAATGTAAATTGAATACAGCGTTATAATTAATTGCATGAGTTATAAATAAAACCATCAACAATTTCAAATTATATGCATATTCACGGCTATAATAATTGTTTAAAAGAATTTTCCATAAGACTTTATGATTAATCTCTTTTATAATTGAAATTATTGTCGCGTTCTTCAATATTCCTCATATACCTTATACAAAATATTTGATACCCTGTCACTGGCAAAAAAACCCATAAACAGATTTGATAAAACTCCTTTTTGAAATGAATGACTAATTAAATTTGATAAGTCGACGTAACATTATATTATGTATGCAGGGAACGTGTCAGTAGGTAACAAACAACAAGCCTCATACAAAAAATAATTGGCCAAGATGCATTGCACAGACCACAGGTGCTAAGAAAACTAAAGCATTTCAAAGCTATGCTTGTTGGCTTTTTATCAAAACGTTATCTGCAAGTGCAGCTTTCAGTTACATCAACATCTTTCGATGAAAACAATAACGAATCGGTTTTCTTTAGCAATTGTTTTATTATTGGTATATTGCTTGTTTTGTTCTGTCAAATGTTTCAAATCGTTATCGATTGTCATTTCAGACACAAGAATGTTTTGCAATAGCGAATTCCACGGCGTACTTCGATCCCATGAAAGATTTGGCGTATTTACGTTAGAGAACATGCTTGCTTCGAATCGCGTGTATGTTAATTCATTATGGATAAAATTCGATTAAATGGGCCTGAAGTGGCACAACGTTGTTTACTTCGTCCTACGTTGTGTGTTGGCCTGGCGGAGGTTACGGACGCAGACCGATGGGCACAACATACCTTATTGGTGACTTCGATGACTTCTTTCATGATTTGTTCGAAGGCTGCCGTCTCCTCCGCCTGTCGATGGTTGTGGAGGGCGATTTTTTCACTAAACTTCCTTGGATTCGCCATGATTGCTACACTAACTCACTGCACTGGCGCGGAACACACGGCGCGAGCTAACCCGACGATCGGGGTTTATTCATATAAAATTGCAGTCGATACTCTTAGAATCGCACTATTATGACACATATACATACACACACACACGCGTATAAGTGGTTAATGTCAAACTGTATAATAAAATCGCGAGTGTGTAGAATAGAAAAAAGAAGGCTTTCCACACCAAGATAATCGCGGACCAGTTGTTGGCTCTCCGATCGGATTCTCATCCATAACAAAACAGCGCAACCTTGAACCGAACGGCCTGATGATAACACAACCGCGCGGGACACAAGCAGCGCCAGTCGCTCTAATATGATTGTAAACATGGAGCGGCAAATGTTGACGTAGGCAACTAAACATACACATTTTCTCTAGAAATAGAACACTGGAATTTTGAATGACTATCGTATAATCCATTACTAAGGACTTTTTTTATTGAAAATGTAACAAATTAAAACTTCTTGAATAAATGAATGAATTATAAAATGCTTATTTATTTCAAATGAAATATTGGAAAAGTTTTGTCACAAAACTCAACATCTGAATCACTAAGAAAAATGCAATTATTAGTAAGGTGGGACCAATGAATCGAAATAAATATAGATATGAGAAGACGTATATAACTTAGGTACATACAAGGACGTTACATTACATGTCCTTGGGTACATAATTCAAAGACGTAGCGTAGCACATAGCAAACAAATGCAAAATGTAGCAAATGCCCTGCCTTCTGCCTTTCAAAATTTCAACTGCCAACTGTCACTTCCAAGGCTAGAGTTTCGGAAGTTAGAGTCACCTATTGCTTAATAGCGGTACTGTGAACAGAATCAAGGTTCTTATGAATAGGAAATTTTATATTCGAATAGCGAAAAGGAATACCATGAACCGATTAGTCATCACGAATTAGAAATAATTTATTTATTTAAATTTTCCTTGGTTATGATCGCTTGTAAACGTTTGTGACGCGTTTATTTTTTTTGTGACTCAATATTTAATGAGTTATTAGATTGTTAAATAGTTAACACCGATTAGCCAAGACTTCTTGGAAATAGACCTTACATTTTCTATTTTTTACTCAATTTATCAGAAATCGATTGTGAAACAGATTTATACTAAAGAAATAGTTTTTGACTCTCTATTGTTTCAGAAAAATCCAAATTGATTTCATAGGTTCAGGCAACTAACAATACATACGTGTTAAATCGTCAATAAATATAATTTGTGTGTAGAACGTCACAATACAAAATAATATTAACTATATTGGTGCTAGTACTTTTAAATTTGTTGCCAAAAGTCTTATATCTAACTACAATTGCAAAATTATAGAATAGAATTAGAACCAATATTATTTTGTATTGTAACGTTCCATACTCAACTTATATTTATTGGTGATTTAACATTGATGTATAGTTGGTTGCCTGAACCTACAAATTTGAAATCAATATAGATATCTTTTAAATAGAGGAGTCACAAACGATTTCCTTATTATATTTGTGTTTCATAAACAATTTCGGATAAATGAAATAAATGAAAATTTCAATTTGGAACCATCTTTCAAATGAAAAATGTAGTTAGATATAAGACTTTTGGCACCAACTTAAAAAGTACAAGTTTCAAAAGATTATGTTTTTCATTGTGTCATTTGTCATAAATATCGTTCAACTTTCTCCAAAGCAGATATTACTTTGCTTACTTATATTTATTCAGAGATTTTAAATAATTACAGAATCACACATATTTCACACTTTAGGTACCACTGCTGTAACTCGGAAACCTTTTTTTTAATGTCTAATGCAAATGTTGCTATATATACCTAATCTCTTCCTCAATTTGGCTGTCTCATATTTTCAATTTTCTAAAAAAAATGTGTCCTGCACTTAGCTGAAGCACACATATTTCTAACTTTACCACTGCTGTAGCTCTGAAACCTATGCTTTTTTGAAAAATGTTGCCTGTTATGGTCTTTTCTTTAATTTTGTTGTCTCAAATATTTGATTTTCGATACACCCTTTATTGGGAGTAGTTTTATGGGGGATCAGCTCAAAATAGTCTTCTTTCAGATGAAGACAAGAATCATTCAATTCAGAGCACTATTTAAAAGGAGCGAACAACATTAAAAAAGCATGCAGACAAACAATCGTTTGAGAAGTCGGTCAAAAATACATCGATTTCTATTATTCACTAATTTTTATTAGATTTCAATAGAAGGTACATCACATTTGAATATCTGCGCTGAGTTACATCAATAATGAGCTACATATACAATATATATATACTAATTAGAATATAGGCAATTAGGACAATCATTCATATCTTGAATATATATATATATATATATATATATATATATATATATATATATATATATATATATACATATATATATATATATATATATCTATATATAATATAAATCATCCTAAACATTTATAATCTTAGTCGTTGATCTGAATGTTTTCGTTTTAAAATTTTCCAAGACTTATTTATACAGGGTGTTTCATAATATATGCGCAGGACTTGAGGATGTGATAGCTCGTCCAAAAATATGAAAAAAGTTTACATCAACTTACCCTCTAAAATGCGCCATTTTCAAAATACAGGGTGTTGAAATTGAAAAAAAATAGTTTTTTTGTGAATATCTCCGGAACCGCTTATCGTATAGAAAACAAATTTTCTAAGCATTTGCCACTCATAATAAACAAAGTTTTGAGTCAGATAAAAGGTTTTGTCAAGTCACAATTGGTAAATATTTTGAAAGAGTATTGAGTGTTTTTCACCCCAATTTCTACGCCAATGGAAAAATTACGGTTTTGAGACGCCCATTTAAACCACCAATGTTTTCTACACAAAAAGGTACATGTTCGTCGCCTGCACTAAAGTTGACCGTTTTCGAGAAAAATCAACTTTAATGTTGAAAAAACACGGTAACTTTTTTGAAATACAATTTTTCATTTCCTAATTAAACAAAATTTATGTAAAAGTTAGAAGAAATAACAGAAGCTAAAATTGTCCGTATTTTTTCCAACATAAAAGTTGATTTTTCTCGAAAACGGTCGACCTTAGAGCTCAAGACCAATCGTACCTTTTTTGTGTAGAAAACATTGGCGGTTAAAATGGGCGCCTCAAAACCGTACTTTTTCCATTGGCGTAGAAATTGGGGAGAAAAACACCCACTACTCCTTCAAAATCTTCACCAATTACGACTTGACAAAAAGTGTTTTCTGACTCAAAACTTTGGTTATTATGAGTGGTAAATGCTTACCAAGGCCGTTAAACTGTTCCGGAGATATTCATAAGAAACGAATTCTTTTTTTCAATTTCAACACACTGTATTTCGAAAATGGTGCATTTTAGAGGGTAAGTTAATATACACTTTATTTCATATTTTTGGACGAGCTATCACATGCTCAAGTCCTGCGTATATATTATGAAACACCCTGTATATGTATGCATTACCATTAAAATATTTTAGAGACGGAAAGGAAATTTTAAGCCATATAAACTTTTGAACACTTAGAAACTCTTTCTCTGTTCCGGAAGTTCTATTAATCTATCTATTATACATATATACAAAAATCACATTTTGACTAGTACAGTTATAATCATTTAGGTGCTCTGTATATTTTTGTCTATTTACAGTGTTCTGTTTATTTTCAGTCTTAGATAATAGAAAATATTCAAGTGCTCCATTGACATTTTACGGTTCATCATTTCAGACCGATCGTAACGGTATGACGCAATGGCATTGATTGAAGATTGAAGAGGATTTCGCAACAAAAACCTAACCGTCTTGAAATTGCAAAAGATCGTTAGAAAACGATCGGTCCCAAACGAACGATCTAATCGTACAGTCCAGTCAGAACAGTTCTGCTGTTACGTCATAGCATACTATGACATGTGTATCTTTACGACATCCATTAAGAACTAGAAAAAGATGTGCTACGTGCTAATATGTAACAGCACAACCAGAGAACAGAGACGTATACAGAACTGCAATCCTTATGGCAGCACAAGTTCCGATAAAATTTAACACATTTAATGCATCTATTTACTAAGAGGTGGCAGAACGATCAGGAATTAGACGATTTCATACGCTGTGGATGGAGCCAGACTCAATCTGCTGGCAGAGAACAGAGTATACAGGTCTCTGGTAGGCTGGTGTGGCAGTGACGATTCAAATTTTGAGGGAGGGGGAAATGAATGGGCGTGTTCGTGGCATGATACATAAGTGCCCTCTGTATCGGGGGTACTAACTACGCATCGGGGGTTGTAAAGGTCAGGAACAAATTATTACACGTTCTTGCAGTTCTATATACGTCTGTGTTCTCTGGCACAACTGTTCTGAATGGACTAGAGCGCTGTATAGATATAAATAGGTATTCTGGCCCGCCATTCGGTGTCCTATGTGCCTCTGTCAATGACACATAGGTATATGTAAACACAACGAGTAAGTATAATTTTTATAAATTTATTGGTATATTTATTATATAAAAGGCATTGTCAACTATTTAGTAATGTTCAGTGTAGATTAAAACATTTGTTTTGCTAGGTTATGTTAGGTTACATAAGCGGACTAGCCTAGCAGGTGACATTTCATGATTACCCACATCATTCATCTATTTAATTAACAGGTTCGGTACTGCATGTTTAAGATGAAGATGAAAAGAAGAATCTGGCAAGAGGTTTGATTCAGAAAATCATCGGATGATATCTGCTTTTTGAAATGATATTCAATCAATGAAGGAAGAATCGAAATGATGGCTCAATGAATTTAACTGTTCTGTGATAAACAGTTACGTGTATAAAATAAATTGAAAACATAAAAAAATATTTGCAATGGAAGACCAACAAGAGCATTTCTATAGAGTTTTCTTTCAAGCCTCCTCGATTTTTAAACGTTATTAATTTTTTGCGAGATTCAAAAATTCGCATTTCGGTAAATTCCATCGGAAACATTTGAAGCTGAAACTCAAAATTGGCATCTTTGACAATTACCAAAGGTTTTGTGGGACTAGCAGTTGAACAATTGACAACTAATATATTTTTTCCTTGCTTTTCTTGTAATGAATTTACCAATAAACCAAACAAATGTAATAACCTCTTTGTTGTTTTGCTATATTTACGTATATAACCTATACCAATGACGTGACGGTCAGGAAACGCAATAGTGACGATAATACTCATCTATAATGCGCCTTGAGTGGACTATATCGTGAATGGAAGTTCTTGCAGAGATAACTATATAATTACATTTTTCTTATCAATAAATTAAATGTTCTCCATTACTCCTTATTTGTCGATACAGAGATTTGATGATAGCCATTTTTGGTTGCTTAAGTATTCTCTTTTCTTTTGGTGTCACTAAGTGAAACAAGTGAAGTGGAGTTATAACAATATTCTTAACGAAATTTTGACACATTTTAATATATAATTCACTGAAGTTCATAATTATTTCAGAATTATTTTGTTTTCCTACTATCATAATGGTATGAATAAAATCAATTTTTGTACATATCGCAGAGCACCTTTTCCATTGGAGTGTTTCCAATGGTTTTTTGGAAAAATACCGCCTCTATACGCATCGCTGGCACGATTCTCAATAGCGGCAGCATCAGTAACAGTCGGCCAAAACGTGCCACCTGACCTGGCAACTGTGTCCGGCAGTGTTGCCACAACATCACTTGCGCTTGGTCCTGGAGGTTTTCAATTTGACTGGGATCCTTTAAGCCTCTTGTCTCTGCAACAATAAATAAATAAATGGTTGGTTGAAGATTCATTTTGGGTACATCTTTAAAATCACAAGAGTGGACAGTTAAAATTCAAATCTTAATAAATAGCGTATCAATAATTTCTTAAATGGATACGTTGGGCATAACTAACTGACCTGCTCTGAAAAGTACGATGGCCTTTAGACAAGCAAACTCTGCTGGATCAACATGTATCGATTTGAATCTCATCAGTGTATCGGCCAGGATCCTGACATCACTGGTGGAATGTCCATTCTTTGCGTGTTCATTAACGTTAAACAATGGGCTGGCAGATACGTCCAAAGGCATGCACCATTGTATAGCATTGAGTAGGAATAACTCACTCCATGCTTCCTCCAACAGTATAACCTGTAAATAAATAAATAATAAAGGACTAAGTCAGGACCATCTAAGACATGGGTTCATAGACTAGCTTAAGCAAAATTATTAAATTATGACGACACCTACTTGATCTCTGAATGGTAGACTGGCAAAGCTGGGCAGATTCTTGGCCCATTTCACTGCCATAAACAACAGGCGGGCCGATGTTTCGTAGACAGTCTCATTGGACGATGGATACAATCCTGCCAGTGATGCTTGTTGAGGCTCCGGTCGCAATGGGCCACTACTTGATGAAACGCCACAACCTCCCCCGGAACTTGGGGTATCGTCTTCCTCGTTGGTCACGTCTATACTTTCTTCTGAAATTCCAAATGACATATGAACTAGGTGGGTATGTGTGATGAAATATAAATTTGAATTATTCAACAAAATGCTGCATGGGTTTTTCAGTGAGCTAGAAAAAGAGGTAGTAGGTAGACCACAGACCAGTTCAGTGAATTATTCAGCTGAAACAACTGTTGAATTATTGCTATTTCTTTCCTTTTGAGCGACAGATTCACCGTGCGCCACGCACTCTCGCACGCCTAGTTTCAGTGCTCAGTTTGAAAATATTGAGCATTGCGTGTGCTTCTTACTTATCATGAGAGAGATTCTGCTTACGTCATTTCATTACATGTAAGAAATTAATGTTTGTGCGGGAAAGTTGGGAGATTGAATGATTAGGTTAAATCTTTATCGATCGCTGGTATTTGAAACAACTGTGCTAAAATTCCTCCTAATCCATTCAGTGACATGGAAACATTTCTGAATGACTGATTTGGCTATTGTTTGAGACAACAAATCGGTTTATCAAATTTGTAACGTTTACTCTTTTTGGGAGATTAATAATAAAAAAAAATTATGGCTCCAGGTAAGCTAAGTCTACAAAAGTAGACACTTCTTTAACAGTAAAAAAAAACAAAGGAGAAAACAATAATCCACTTCAACATTCATCCCTTAATAATAAATGAAGAATTAAAATGGAAATATTTTTTTTAAATTTGATTACGGAAAACCATATTCAAATTCAATTAGACAACAAAAGTTTTGGATAGGATAGGCTTCCAAAATGAGATTGAAACTTTTGTGTCGTATTAAAAAATAGGGGAGCTTTGTACATTTTCCAGGAAAGCTGATGAAATCGCCCAGTAGTAATCACCACCATCTCGAGCAGCGTAATGTTTGCGTTGCTTTAAAGAAGGAAAGGGTTCGATCTCGACGCGAGAGTTCCCTTGGGTGCAATTAGCAGAAAGGCGAAACATACTCACACTCCGAGGACTAATCCCCGATATGGCGATATTATACAGATTAAAACTCCGGAGGTATAAGGTAGAAGGATTAGAACGCAAAGCGCTTGCTAGAAAGTTTCGAATGTTTGGTGCAAGTGTGCCAGTTGCCGCACGAGATGGCGCTGTTGTTCTGATTGCAAATTAAACGAGGAATCAACTGATGATGAAGGTTGACAGTTGACTCTTTCAGATGTTTATGAAAAATTGGTACAAGTAGAGAAACTAAATGAAGATATATTGGTGAAATATAAATTGACTCATTTTTCGAAATAAGCTGCGAAGAGTCAATAGTTCAGGTGGACTGATAAATTAATCGTATTATAGTTGGCCGTTGCAATTCTAGTTAATAACCTGTGGTTGTAATATTACATATTAGAACAATAAAAGAAGTAGTAGCAGAATTCAATCGTAGGTTGTGGATTCGGAAAGCATGATCTTTTGAAAATAACTTTTCAGCCTAAAAAGTATTCTTGTATGTTAAGGACACAAATAGTCTAGTGTCTAAACATAGCCTGTGAACTTTTTTGACGTCTGCTAAATGTTGAAAGGTATAAGAATCTAAGAAGAAAAGTTTCACTTACCGTCATTATCGCTATTTGTGTCTTTGGTTGGAGTTTGTTCTCGATTTGGCAATGCAGGATGATTTACCGGAGGTAAGAAGCTGCTGGTATATCTGGCTGGATTGAGCGCCATTGTTAGAGATACTGGAGGGCTGGAATGATTTTTTTGATCAGTTATTTCTTGTATTCAAACTCTATGACTATAAGTTTGGACTTTGTATTGTATAGTTCTTTTCACAATAAATGATATTGTTTTTATGACTGCAATAAAACTACCTAGTGTATTTCCATTATATACACATTCCACAAGCAGATACACTACAGGATCGGACTTTATATATTCAATTCGTTAGATAATATATAGGTAGGTAATTTAATAAAGATTATTCACCATAACTTCTTTATTTTCAATAATAGAAAAAAAAAATTGAATACATAAGTTGTAGGGTTTCATTTGACCTTTTCACTAACATAATTTTAATCTATACAAGGTGTCTTAAAAAAGCCCACTGATATACTTATTAGTTTATTTTTTCAAATGGAACCCTCTGTATATTATTAGATATTTGAATTTTACGTGAAATTCTAAACAGATTTCATGCATCATTCACTATACCTAAACTGAAGTGAGTCCTAAAAAATCTTAATCCAAACTGATCTGATATTCGTTCCCTTACGTTAATTCAGTCGGCTGTTTATACTGTGAGTGCCTTAGTAACCATAGCAACAAGTAAATAAATCTTAACTTTGTTGTCAACAATTGTCAAATTAAAGTTAAACAATATTTTTGTGATCTTCTTGATTACTTTTTTATAATTTTTCTCGTTTATTAATATGGCTCGTTCATTAGAAGACAAAGTTGAACTATTTCTTCTTCAATGTTATTCGCAGAAAGCCACAAGGCATTTGGGACCCAACCGTTTGCTGATTCCACATGTATGTAAGATAGTAACTCTTCTTCCTTTATTTTATGGAGCTTTTGTTGTACACTTACCGGATGAATCAGACCATCCTCTGGAAGGTGTTTCATGTGTGTTCAACCATGTCTTTTCGAGGTAAATTATTGTACGTTTTTCAGAACGGTATCGTATATGTTATATATTCGTAACGCCATTTTTAAACGGGTGGAGACCTGTAACCTGTCAACCAGTTACAGGTTAACCCTTGAAGATACCAACCTTATTGGCAGAACAATTGTCGGGTTTGATAAAATAAAGTGTTGGTGTTTAATTTGGTAGTTCTGTTTTTATTATTTTTGATTTATTGGATGAATATCGTGATCAAAATTCTCATGGCACAGAAAAGAACGATCTTATCAAAAATTCCAGTCAACATCTTGTACAATAGTGACATTTCTCATTCAACCCTCTTCCATATGGTCTATAATGTTTTGAATTGAATTTTATTTTCAATGTATACTTTGAAAATCTTTGCCTTCTCACTTAAAAAGTTTGTACCATCTTTTGCGTCAATGATATTGGATATTTTATTTCCACATTCCACTGGCAACAGAAAAAAAAACACTATTTATAAATTTATGGTTATTCTGTAGTGTAGCGATTGCTTTTATATTTCTGACTCATCAAAAGATTACGGTACGTTGTCTGATGAAGCGCACCGACGGTTCTTTGAAGTTTTAGCCTCTGATAGCAGAAGCACATTATGTACGCCTTTATCTCTAAACCATCACAAGCCTTTGACTAACTACATGTAGGTACGTATATGGGATATTATGTATCTACCGCATCCATATTATGTTCATAACAGTGGAAAGTGTTACGACTCATTTGACACAATCGATATACTACTACCTTCAACAATGTGGTCTATAGTATGGATATGCTGATGGCTTGGGGTTACGTTTATAGTTTATATTATGTTTAAGTGAAAATCAAAGCAGACAGAATATGTTTATCGTCATAAGGTCGAAGGCGTTTGCTCAAGGGTCAAATCAACACGTCATAGGTAAAAAGTGGGATGTAGTTTTCTCATATCTCGTTTTTTCTTCATTGGAGAACTGCATTTTCAACGACTCAGCAATCGCCAATAATACAGAAAGTCATTTACGTGTCACCGATTGGAAAAATCAAAGGCAACTACTTTATAAAAGTAATTTATTTAATTTCTCGGATTTTGAGGACAACAAGGCCATCGTCAAAAAGGTAATAAAAAGGACTATTCAAATTTATGGAAAGCCAATATGGCTCCCATAAGGAAAAAAAGTTCATGATAGTTACACGTCAGGTTACACAACTATTAACACCATTGGAAAAAGTGAAAAATGTGGCAATGTAAATGTGCTATTTATTTTGAAATTCATTAAGAAATAAAGACAGGAAAAAAAAATCCGAAAATTATTTTTTCCCGGATATCTCCGGAACTACTAGAAATTTAAAAAAAATATTGTTGAGCACATAAATGCAATGCAACTTTGCCCCAATTTAACCATCTTCGCATTCCCTATAGCTTCCGTGATCCCAATGGTGAGAGTTGAATTTGAAACAGCCTGTACAGTTGAAGACAATTATTCCACATCATCTTCGCCGAAAAATCAAAACAACCACAGATTGAGGTTATGCAGTAAATTTGAGAACAGAGAAAATATAATACTTATTTCTCATGTAGGTACCTCTAATATCAAGCTATATAATAAATATAATTTATAGTTAAAACTAATTTCGTGACCAAATAATAATAGAAGAAAAGTCAAACGTTCCTTTATTACCCGTTGATGGCGCTACTATCGATGTTTTTAACACGCATCGCTGCAAGTTAACACTGGCCAAAATTGTTATTTGGAGTTAAGCAGCATTGAGTGTGTCCAGGGTTTGGATAAGTGACCAGTCAACGTTTATTGTCATGTATTGCTATATTCCTCGGTGCTTCGTAAGGTTATAAATGCATCTGGGCATCGTTATGGGGCCCATATGTGCTATGTTCATGAGCTTTTGTCACTTTACATACAGTGAATGGACGCCATTATCAACAAGATAATGTTGACCATAAAATAAACGCACCTGCCTGGGGATCTTTTATTCTGGCAAAAATTGTGAAATATCTGTTGGTAGTGGATTTAATATTTTTTCTACATATTTTTTCTCTTGTACAAATATACCTATTCGAATGAGAGGAACTTACCCGAAAACACCCACAGCCACAGCAGCTTCCCTCAGCGCCCTCTCCTGTTCAGCACTCATGTCTCTCAGCGTTTCTGGTCGTATGGTGGCCGTGTTTCGTGGCTGTCTCTCGTTCTGGACAGCTAAAATAAAAACTTTTTAAAACATTGTCAATACCCACACACAATCTTAAATTATGTTATGTTATATATAGTTATTTGCATTTCTGAAGATAGAATATTTTGTTTGTATTTTACGTTGATAGTTTTTAAAGTTAATAAACAAAATAATAACAAAAATAACAAGTGAAATTTTTGAAAAAAAAATTAAAAATAGTTTTTATTGGGCATTTAAGATTTAAACCGTACCGATGAGTACCTACTATTGCTATCCTTTTCTCGATTTTAATTATACTTATGTATATGTGTTTGCCAGCAACAGCAATTCCATAACAAATTACTGTTTGTCTACCACAACACAGAATTAAACTTTAAATTAACAATAACGTCTGATGTCTGACAATTGCGACATAACCATAGACGATCTTCCAGAAAGTACCTATATACCAGAGAACGAGACGTATATATACGCTCCATGCTCGGGCGTAATTCCAGTGACGGATCCCATTGTCGTTCCATGTCGAAAAAATAATGATCTTGGTTGAATGAAATTGAATGAGATAATTATAATTACCAATAATTGGATCACACTTGGAGGTTAACAGGTGGCGAGATGTCTGCGATCTAAGTACGAATTCGAAATTTCAAGTCACTAGACCGTATGGGGCCTGAGAAATCGCTGCGGAGTCCATTGATACAAGAACCGAAAGTAATAAAAACTATTTAATTAGAGACAGAAACATGGAAAGATGGAGATAATTGAAGTTAGTACAACGAGATCTCTATTGCGGTAAAATAAGCTACAACGTCGAGAATTCATTAGAAAGTTGTAGAATGTAGGTAATTAAAAAAATTCAAAGGAAATGCATGGAGGAAACCTATTATTTTCAATAAAGGAAGCTACTGCAGATATATACTTCGCTAGCCACTTCTGAAAACAGTATATGTTTGTATATTAAGATCAGGAACGTTGAGGATAGTTTAAAGGTTGAAGAAAATGTTTGAATACTGAGCGCGGCGCATCCGCCAATGTTGTCTGAAATGGTACCTAATTGTTTACCATCGTGATTCGTATAAATCAATAATTTTCAAATTACTTATATATCCTAACAAAAAAAAAACATAGGATCAGTGTACTTGGATAACACCTTCGCCAATAAAAGAAGTGAGGTCCATCTGGATAGATACCAAGTTTTTTCCAAGCTTCTGACATTCATAAAACCTAAGAGGCGTCTCTCATAATAGCGGGGATATTCAATCAGAAAAATACACATCTTTGGGGAACGGAAAATCTACACTAAATACAGACCATATATGAACGATCTCTCATTGACGAGCGATATAATTTTTTTTTTGGCGAGGAACATGTATTACAAAATATCCCAGTTCAACAGTAGGTATATTAATTTAATATGGCAATGGCACACCGGTTCACAATGTTCTATAAGTGGAAAATTATCTAAATAATAAATACCGGCTGTGGATAGGGAGTCCAATGGCCAGCAAATAGTCCGGATCTAAGCCCGTGTGATATATTCTTATGGGGATATGTGAAAAACAAAGTGTATTATAATAGACCCGAAAGTTTAGAATTATTAAGACAAAAACTCAATAACGCAGTATTAGAATTGAACACAGAAAATCCATATCTTATTACGACTCGTATAAATAATAAATTATTACGTAATATTTGTAAGACCTTCGAAAACAACGAGGGTTATGTAGAAAACATTTAGCTTTGTATTTGTAATACTTTAAAAATCTATCAGTCGTATTCATAATCGAAACTTAGTACGCTACTAAATTAATTGCGGATATTTATGGCTACAAGAATGGCTAAATTGAAAAATAAGATTATTTAATATTTTTTGCTCCTAAATTCTTCTGAAATGTATGCTATTAGCATTTTATGTCTAAATATGGTATAATATGTGCAATCCACATATAAAAATGCTAAAAATCAGCAAAAAATTAAATTGGAAAATAAGATTATTTTATATTTTTTGATCCTATATTCCTCTTAAATGTGCATTTTCAGCATTTAATGTCTAAATAAGGCATAATATAGTAATATGAGCAATCTACACATAAAAGTGCTAAAAATCAGCAAAAATTTTAAATTGAAAAATAAGATTATTTAATATTTTTTGCTCCTAAAATCTTCTTAAATATCTTTTTTCAGCATTTTATGTCTAAATAAGTAATAATATGTTCAATTTACACATAAAAGTGTTAAAAATCAACAAAAATTTTAAATTGAAAAATAAGATTATTTAATATTTTTTGCCCCTATGTCCTTCTTAAATGTCTTGTTTCACCATTTTATGTCTAAATCAGGTATAACATATCCAATCCACACATAAAAGTACAAAAAATCAACAAAAATTTAAATTGAAAAATAAGATTTTTTAATATTTTTTACGTGACATGGTGGGATACTGTTTTGTTTTTATTTTAATACGGTACTAGCTAGTACCGAACTAATATTGGATTATGAATACGGCTGTCAAATGATTAAGTTAGTATTATTAATATTTGTTGTAGTTTGCAAATGTATATTTTTTTAACTCAAATATTTCAAAAGTGGCTGAATCAAGTGCCAACAAATTATTATATATTTTAAATCAGAACAAAGAGGACTTTCATTCTAACTAATAATATATAGTGTTCCATTTGCAAAAATAGGTAATGACTCAATTATTTTTTTCATTTTTGTAGATTGATTTTTATATCCGCCATTACCAAAAAATACTATGTGAAAAAACATAGAACTTTTTAGAACTTTTTTTTAAATCAGAACAAAGAGGACTTTCAATCTAATTAATAATATATAGTGTTCCATTTGCAAAAATAGGTAATGACTCAATTATTTTTTTAATTTTTGTAGATTGATTTTTATTTCCGCCATTACCAAAAAATACTATGTGAAAAAACATAGAACTTTTTAGAACTTTTTTTTAAATCAGAACAAAGAGGACTTTCATTCTAACTAATAATATATAGTGTTCCATTTGCAAAAATAGGTAATGACTCAATTATTTTTTTCATTTTTGTAGATTGATTTTTATATCCGCCATTACCAAAAAAATACTATGTGAAAAAACATAGAACTTTTTTATTTGAAGTCGTAATCAGAGTTGTGGGTAGGAATCAAATTATAATGAATAAGGATGTTTTACTGGGAAAGGAGTCATTCAGATAAGGAGTGACTATGAATATGGGTCTATCAACCGGTAAACCCAACTATCTTTAATAGAGACAAAAATGTGGTTGGTAAATAATCGAAAATAGTGCGGTAGTAGGTACTATTTCTTTTGTCAATTACTCTATTCTTTAAGTATACCTACCTGGTTGTGAAATATTATTTAATTATTTTTAGTGCTTATCCCAACAGAACATAAAAATGTTCTTTAAAATACAATTTATCACAAAGATGATTCATTGATTTCAGTCCCCATAATACGCTAAAACGTTGTCAATCACTATTTAAATACTTTTTGTATCTATGTATTTGCATCGAGAATCGTTAGACGGTATTAGTGTAATGATGCGCGATTCTCTTGTGTAATTACCCAAACCCTTGACGTCCATAATTTGGTTGTATAATAGACTCGGCGCAAAAGTGACGACGTCGGCTATATACGATGTACCTACTTACTACTACTTTCATGTCGGTTCGCCACACTTACACCGCAAATGATAAAAAGGATAAGAGAGAAGAAGAAGAAGAAAAAAAAACAGCGATCACGACGCTCAATTATTTTGCATACGTCGAACGCACGTGCGTGGCTGGAAGGGAAAGGGGTTTAAAAATGGATGGACGCGCCCAGTGCCCAGTATACGCAAGCAAATTGGCCGCCTGCTGCGTAACCAGAAAGACACGTTTCGTGAATACTTTTTTTTTCCATCATCATTTTGAAACTGTCATGTGTTATAATCGTGTTTTTGGGAGGCGTTATTTTTTGTATGTAATTATTCCATGGCCAGCGGGTATATAAATCGTAGGTACCTATATTTTTATGTGGGCCTTGTAAAGCGCTTAACAGTCATTTTGGACCTTAAATTTGTTGTGTGCGTTTTGTTTGTCGTTTTCACGCTTTTTAATACCATTTTATCAAATTATTTAGCACATTTTTGTTCTGTTCTCTCTCTAATCCACTCAACATTCAAGAGGTCAGCTACGTTGTCTGAATTTTAAGCTACATTTCTGAAAAATGGGTGGATTTTTTAACCTTTAGTCACAAGAAGGTGAAAGCGTCAAGTGTCATATGCGATCTTCAAAATCGACTATGAAGAAAATTCTTAGCGGTATTGATAAATATTTTTGGTTTAAAAAAGAATTGAACCGACGTTATTAGTTTCTGCACTGAAAAATACAAAATAATATAAATTGTATTGGTACTGGCAATTTTGAAGTTGCGCAGTTGAAGTTTGAAGATTGAAAATTTTGGCATCAAATTTAACATGCCGACCCTCATTTAAGCACTAAATATTCGTTAAGATATTCTCATATATTAAAATACAATAAATTACATCCCTACCATGTAAATTTACATCAAGAATTAAAACCAGCCAATTTCGATCATCGATTGGACTTTGTTGTTGGCTGCGTTGGGGATGGTTAAGGTAAGAGGACAATTTTTCCAGCTCAGGAAAAGTTAATACTCATAACATGCACTATTGTTCAGAAACAAATCCCCAAGGGAAGGGAAGTTCAATTTCAAAATCGATGAAGCGTAAATGTGTGGAGGGGGATTTTGGGTGGAAGAATTATTGGGCCATATTTTTTTGATCTTGATCTAAATGGCGTAACTTATCTACAATTTTTGGAAAATGAGTTACCCGTACTGTTACAAGATATTCCTCCGGAGGACAGAATGAACCTGTGGTTCCAACAGGATGCTTAAAAAAAATAGGCAGTATTCGGATAAACGGATAGGTAGGAAAAACATTTTTCCTTGGCCGGTGATGGCTCACGAACTTACAGTCCTGGATTTTTATTTATAGGGTAGATTCATAAAGACGGTCCAAGGTAGAATTCGGGAAGGCGTTAGAAACATTTCCGCTACGGAAATTGGAAAACTTAATTTATACGTGGGCAATAACTGCGTCCATCTTGAATATTTAAAACGTTAAACCTTTTAAATAGTAAAGTTTGTTTAATAATGTTAATTTGTTGAAATTGTTGTTTTCTTGTTTGTTAAAATAAGAACGTAATTTTAAGCTATTTTTTCATTTGTCCATGGTATACTTAACTACGAAACCTAAATTTAAGCCATAAATTTTAAACGAATGAAGCTATTGTCATGCTGTTTGGACGCATTATGTTGCAAATTTGATCTACTTTCCGAATCTAATAAAATGTTCATACCGTTCCATATGCGATTTCGGAGCAAAATAAAAAAAAACTGTTAATTTTATGTTACCCGCCACCCCGCCAGGTTAGGTTGGGTTAGGTTAGGTTAGGTTAGGTTAGGTTAGGTTAGGTTAGGTTAGGTTAGGTTGGGTTAGAACCAGAATGGCATAGATGGTTCTATATTTTATTCACCGAACCTTCCTTTCTTGAACCAGACCTTGTCAGCAAAATTCCATATAGTCCAAAAAGTTTAGCATCCCCTCCCGCCTTTATTTTACGTCCTACAAGAAAGAATCAGCAGGGAGCGGAATATGCCATAATTGGACCAGAGCCCTCCTGCGGAAGTGTAAGATACCTCATTAATTAATGGACATATCCATCAATGGACCAAGAACCAGGCATTGCTACTGTGGCAGGAAATACAGGACAAGGCCAAATTATTCCTTAAAAGCTCCTCAGCCAAAATGTTCCGCAAAATACTCAATTAAAGTCGGAAAATGACAAGAATATTGGTAGGGATGCTGACAGGACACTGTAGGCTTAGAAACCACATGAACAATATGGGTTTGGACGAGGACGAGCTACTATGTAGGTTCTGCCAGGAAGAGGAGGAAATCTCAGTTCACATACTCTACGAATGTGAAGCGAAGCCATGGTAAGAGTGCTGTTTCAATTATTCCAGGAAGAGAAACCGAAGGCAGAGATCTAGGTGAAAGACTCGGTATCTAGACTGCTAAGTCTGCTAAAAAGGATAAATCTATAAGGCAATGGAGAACCACAATTGACCAAAACTGATCGCGGTGGGCTAGGACGCATGAAAACAACAAGTGACTGGTATTTTTAATCTTCAACAGATGCAATTAGGCTTGACAACCTCAATGTTGAGTATAAACACAGGTCACACATTTTGCTCACTGATTTTGCTCAAGGTTTCTTCACAATGTTTGTTTTTCGTAAATTTATACTTTTTGTACTATTTGTATCTATCTTTACTTTTGGAGCAAACTAGACGGGAATATTTTGTTGAAATATTACACAAATACCTCATCCATTCCAGGTGGTATTTTACATCCAGAGGAACAAATTATAAATTCCTCCGAAAAGCCGTCACACACAAAGAGACTATTTCATCTACATCTACAGTAATATTCAACACACACATACAGGGCCTCATTAAAAAGTAGAGCGCTGGAAACGTAACCGGAATAGATTGTGTGGCTGTGGCTGCCGACGGCGATATTTGCCACCCCCAACGCTGCTGCCTTCGCCTCCGACCCGCCTTGCAGCAGCAACAAACAACGCGAACACACAGAACATTAAAATGTACCCGTTGGTGGTGGTGGTGGTGGGTGTTAGCTGGCGGGTTCACGTAATAATCACCGACGTGCCGACGTGTCGTGGTGATGGCGGCGGTCGCGTAATTTTCGTGTTGCAGTAAACGAAGCCAATCGCGTCAATTCGTACAAAAGCAGTCAGAGGGAGCGCGGCAGTGAAGTGGCCACAGGCAGTTTTGACGATATTAATAAATTTGTTGTTTGCAATGGATTTATACGTATGTATTTACCTACGGTGAACGATTCACCTGCCGTCGGATGGGAAGTAGAGGAGAAATGACGGAACAGTGTATGGATAATTATCTGATAAGTTCCTTTACTCTATCCTGATAATCACTTGTTAATATTCCCTTCACTGGTGCAGCACTGACATTAGAATAAGAGAGATTAGTCATTGACTGGAAAAATAGACGACATCAGCCGAAGATTTTGCAGAGGATGCCAACATTTTTGCTATAAACACGTCAAAAAACGAACATGTTTTCAGTTAATTTATAGAATTTGACTAGACAAGAATACTTTTAACTTCTCTGAAGTTAATAGTGCAAACAATTATTTATTATAACATGATCAAATAATCATCAGCAAGTCAAATTATCTCAATAAAATCTATCATGCTTTTATTTTAAACTAGCTGACCCAACATACGTTGTCCTGTCTTAACAAAAGCCAAAACAATATCTTGGTTTTCTAAATTATCACCCATGACAACAATAGCAACTTCATCAATTGTTGCCGTATTATAGCGTCTGGCGTGTTGTCCTGCAGGCGTCTTATCGGCTTTGCTGACAATTTTGTGGTAATCAGATGGCATGCGGTTTAATGCAGTCTTGAATAATACAATCAATTCGTTGTCTGATGGAAAAATATTTGAAGTTGCTCCACACTTGGTCTGTTCACCGATTTATTGTGTGCATAACGCTGATCGACTTGTTCTGCTGAATCGCCCATGAAATAAATTTGCAAAAATTGTAACACCATGTGACTTTCTTCTGACTTTGTCAGCACTGCCATTTCCCTATCAACTTTTGACTGGCTGCTTTTGGTTATTATTTTTATACAGTGCTATTTTTTTAAATTAGAATGTATTTAACTGTTTCGTATATGCACCGATCTAGATTCCACATTTTTCTTCAATTTTTATTGGGTACATACATGTGGAATAAATTTAGACCACTTCTCTACTTCTATTTCACTTAAGGCCTTTTCAAACAGTACCTGAACATAATTCATTCTAAATGTGGATATTATGTCTTGCCACGTAACCTTTTACCTGCGCTCATGTTAACTCTATCGGGTTTAGTAGCAGATGTTCTTTTAAAATAAATATATAAATATTGACATATTGACTCTCATACTTTTGTCACTGACTATCTCGTGATAACTACCTTAAGGCTACCATTAGAAGCAACAAATTTATAATCGTTATCACTGAATGTTAATGTAGACTTTTTTACACCTTCCTCCATTCCGAAATGTTCAATTTAGAAACATTAAATCAGTCATACTAACCAAAGATTAGAAACATAGTCTTTGCTAATACTTTATCTGGATTCTTCTGTATCGCTGAATACATTCTCGAAGCTATCGAAAGTCACGAAATAGTTATTCCATATTTGTGCACAATGTTGCGCTTTTTTCATAGCTATAAAATTTCCTTCTTCCCAGAGCCCTCTCTCTCTTTGCTAAAACCAAGAAGACGCATTTAAAAAAGGCGAAAAAAAATTACCCATCTGCGTCACCACATGACGCGCCCTCGATCAAAGTCGGCGGCGCTCGAGATCGAAAAAAAAAAAAGAGAACATCGCCATCGCTTGACAGATTGTCACCGTGGCGCTGAGCTGAGACGTTTCCTTCACATTCGGTTGAGGCAAAAGTGGGGGCGGCGGGCGGAGATGCTGCTTTAGAGCGCGCGATGCGACGGAACAACATGGGGGATGCGTCGTCGGGGGGCGGCAGATGAGTGCGGGAGCACCAGGCGTTGGCTGCCATTTGGAACCGCCATGCTCGGGATTTGTGTGTTGGGAGAGAAGAGAGCGAGACACGCTGATTAATGGGAGCCGAAGCCGGTTAATTCCCACCAAACGCTCTACCAAAACTCCCGGGACCCGCTATATAGCGTTTAGAATGTGATACCACACCACGAACAACAGGGTGGATATACCTACGCCATAATTTTCACTCATGGGGAATAGGGCGTCACTTAAGGTTTCGTTATTAATATATATTTAAGGACGGAAGGTATCTAATCATTTACCAAGAGGGAATATTCATGAAATAATTAGCGGGTAAAACAATTAATAAAAATTATATCTACACGTCATACATGATTGTATATTCTATTGAGAGCAAATTTTCAAATAGCCACTATGACCAGAAGGCAAAAATAGAATTAGTTGGTTTTGAGAATAGATTATTGATAATTTATCAGAGAATTCGAGGACATGAATTAAATAAGAAGCTACTCGACGAACTAATAAACGGAGCAGGTACCTATACAATTCGAGTGTTTTCTGTATGCTATATTGTTGCAATTGTATGTTTCAGGTTATAAACCTTCATTTTTTTTGTCGATTTCTTGGCTCTTTGCCTATATTTTGATGATGTTTTGACTGGTTTTGCGCAGACGCCAGATGTATACAATTCGACAGTTTTTTTAATGATTCGATGAATGTGATTCACATAGTAAACGTGCTCCGATTTTGATGAATCTTTTGTTATTGGAAAAAGGGATGATGATAAATTTTCTCATTGAATAAAAATTTGAAAAATTCAACCTGTCTTTCTTCATAAAAATCCCCTCTAAAGGGTTTCGGGAGACCACTTTTTACTTTCCTACGCTATGATTGAATAAAATTCCACGTTTCATCTTGCGAAAAAATGTTACATGACCATTGTTGTTTGTCTTGACATGCTGCACAAAATAAATGGTAACTCGATTTGACCAGAGGATTTTTACTTTGTAAGGAAACTATTGTTATAGTGCCTAAAATTATCTATCGTTTTCAAAAAAACCAAAAAAATGACGTCATTCCGTTCGACACATTCGCAAGAGACATGAGTCTGTAGGCAAGCAAGCAAAAAACTCAATAACGCAGGCGAATTTCGACCAAGGGTTAAGGATGTTGGTTGGTATCGGCCCAAGGAAGAGCCCTGTTGTTTTTCATGAAGTTTAGATAACTCTGGTGTCGAGTTACGGCCGAAAAACCCTGTTTTTTAGACCATTTTCTAAGGAAAATCGTCGAAAATATTCTTTCTTCACTTTTTTCAGCTAAACCAAAGTCAAAATGGTATAATTCAGCTAAATATATCAAAATAAGATTAAATATAACATTTTTGTCAGATATAATTTAAAATTTTTGGTACAAGGAATATGCTAATCGGTGTGAATATGCCCATGAAGGCTTACTGCCTTTATTACTAGGTCTTCATAATTCATTTTTATTGTGGATTCGGTTTGTTTTACGCCTAAGTTCTTCGTTGTATGAGGCCAAAATATGTGTAGGAAACTTAAAGGAGAGTCTTGTTTGTAAATGTTTGTAACTATTATTTTGAACCTGTCACGGTTTCCTAAGTTATACCACCCTACAGGAGCCTTTTTTATTACTAATAAATCTATAATATAAAAATGAGTCGCGAAATGTGTTGCTAAGCGCAAATCTCGAGAACAGCTGAACCAATTTTGCTAATTCTTTGTTTATAATATTCCTTGAAGTACGAGGATGGTTCTTACCATACCATACCAAAAAATTAAGAAAGCTGAGTGGAACGTTAGAAAATTTAAGAGCATTTAAGAAAACTTAACGACAATATCAATTTTACATACAGTACATACAGTTGTTTAACATAACTGTCAGTTGATTGAAATAACTGTCAGTAATTGACAGAACACGCGCTGCAAATATCGTTTAACAAATAGATGGATCGATTGATAAAGAATAGTTTCATTTCAATTTATTATACAGTGAATTTTTGAGAATTGTTTATTCATCTCGATAAGTTAAAATCAATCACACCTAATATTGAAAGAATGAAGCCCCTGGATTGTGTTGACGGAGCGGTAAAGTCAAATTGACGCCATTGGTCCTGCCACCAGAGCCTCTGCATTGATTGGTTTACAGAAATGGGACAGATTCTATACATGTTTAACTCATATACACGAATACAATAATTGTTTTCAAATGAAGTCATTTGGCGCAACAAAAGTTATTCAAGACAATTTTATGCCAACTTTCAAGGTAACTGTATTGTAAAACAATAAACTTTTACCACCACGTGCCTGAATACGTTGGTAATTTTCAATTGAAATCATATTATCAATTAAAGTAGCGTACCTATATTAGGTTTGTAGCTAGGTGAATAACCAAAAGCAGCCAGCCAGTCAAAAGTTGATGGGCGAATGGCAGTGCTGACAAAGTATCTTGAAAGTCACATGGTGGTACAATTTTTTCAAATTTACGTCATGGGCGATTCAGCAAAATAAGTCGATCAGCGTTATGTACACAATAAATCGGTGAACAGACCAAGAATGGAGCAACTTCAAATGTTTTTCCATCAGACAACGAAATGGTTGTAATATTCAAGACTGCATTAAACCGCATGCCATGTGATTACCACAAAATTGTCAGCAAAGCCGATAAGACGCCTGCAGGACAACACGCAAGACGCTATAATACGGCAACAATTAATGAAGTTGTAAAAAATGTAATTTTTAAAAGGTCACCTATGCCTGTTTCAACCCTCTCCATGTCACAGGTTTACCCCTGAAGATGCCAACTTTGTTGGCGAAACAATTGTTGGGTGACAATTAATAAATATGTTGGTGTGTTGTGGTATTTATCTGTTTTTAATTTCAGATTACTGTTATTAAATAAGTGGTAGGTATTTCATTCCATTACATTCGAATATATTGTAATTAGAATATTAGAATGGGTGTTTTTTGAAAAGTGTATTAATAAACCCATTACATGTTTCACTCTATGTACTGTTGGATCGATCACATTCTAAACGCTTTTTCGCACATTATCCCATCTGTAATTCACAATCTATCTATCTATCTCCTTCTCTTCGAATGAAGAGCCGAAGCAATGAAACAACAACAAGAACGACCGTCATGGATGGAGATACTCAGTTGCTCTCTACAATTTGCCCAAATGAAATTGTTTTTGATGTTCTCTTCGCTTGCTTGTTCGGGGATTAGTCGAGGCATCATTTGTTTTCTCGCGCGCGCCCGTGTAATCACCAAAGCACCAAAGAAGTTGAATGATTGAAATTGCCAGTTTTTATTAAGACTGTTTTGTTATAGACTGTAGACAGATACAAAAACTATCTTGATTTCATGGAATATTACAGGCTTTAAGAATGAGATATCGTGTATTAGTAGAGTGATTCAAATGATGTAAACAAGAATCATTGATTGTTTTCGTGAGAAATGAGTAATTAGAAAATGTCTGCTTGTATTGTATTTTTATAATTTTTCAGGGACTGGAGAGAATTCTAATAGTGTTAACGCGAGTTTCGAATTTCGATCAAAACTTGTGGTAATATTAAGACGTTTTTTTTTGTATATAGTTTAAATAGATTCGGGATTGAACTAGAGCTAAAATATCACAATGAAGAGAATAGGGATCTAAAAAATAAAAGTTAATAAAAATACCTAGTCAAAATCGTAAATTACTATCTTCAAAACTTAAAATGTTGTTATTTTGACTTCCGCTTTAAACGCGCCGCCAATGATTGTGACGTCAGACCTTGCCTGCCGAATGACACGACAGCGGACAGCAGGTAAAAGCCCATAGTAATAAACGGGCTATTTTTAAACGTGGCTGTAATTTGATTTTAGTGATTTGATCTCAATGTATTGATGTTATATTATTTATTTATATGTTGGTGTGGTAAATAAACTTTGATTAAAAATGGTTGATGAAGGTTCTACAAAAGGACAATCAGATAATTTACCTACAGAAAAATCAGTTTTCTTCTAACAAATCATACTTTAGTTTATCAAAAGAATAGAGTTTGGACCACATTACATGAAGAAATTTTGTTTTCATAATACTTTTAAAAAAATATATGAAATATTATACTTCGCTCCGTGAAAAAGGGCCTATTCCAAATATCTTTTATAAACACAAGAGAAGAAGTGAGTGTTTCACAGAGAGAGAGAGAGAGAGAGAGAAGGAGATAGAGTGTATTTAAGTTTCTCGATAAATTCGGCAGGAGAGAGCTGTTCAGTATTCAGCTCGGCGGTTAGCTTGAGAAAGTTCGCCAGTGTTCATCGAAGGCTTTCTCACTTCTCCCAGGACCTCCCAATTTCCTAACTTTCGTACTTTACCCCATTTCGTAAGGGTTGTGATCCCGTCCCGGCTCAACAGTGCCGTGCATGCAGTTAAGTAGGTAGATGAATAAGGTCCATATAAGGACACGAACAAAAAAACAGATACCTTAGCCACATGGAAGTTTCAGAAAAAAATATTTATGTCAATACAATAAAATATGACAATATGATCAAAAATTAAAAGATAGGTATAGTTGCCTTCCACTCAACGAGGCGGAAGATGAATTTATCTACGACAAACTAATCTGTGCTATGTTACCCGGATCATGGAAAAAATAACGTCATAAAGATAGCCGTATTTTAAAAACCATAGGACATCTGTGTTTGATGAATAAGAGAGAGACAAACATAAAAATTCCAGAGGCTGCAAAAATGTGCAGGCTGCCAAAAAATGAGTTTTTTTCAATATATCACTGTCATCTTGAAATAATTTCATACATATTTTGACAGATCTGACAGTTAATGTTAAAAATATGGTTATTCGTTGCCAATCTGTCATTAGGTGCTTGTCAGTTTGTAGTAGGATCTTTAACCTATTTTATTAAACCTTACAGAAAATCAGATGTTCCCAATGCGCCATATTGGTTAATAAATTGTTTGGAACCTCTGATGCTAGTGATTTGATTCGGAAATTATCAACCGCCTCGTTAATTGGAAGGCGACTATACATCGGTTGAAATACAAGCTCAATGACAATAGTAACGAATGAAAAGTTAATATGCTGTCGTTGCGAATAATTATTACAATTGAACTTTGACGTTGATGGTTACATAAGTGACAATAGATGCCAATGTTTTAGCCAGCATAATTAACTCACATTCAAGATTTCATCTCCTATCTGATCATTCAGGAGTTGATTTTCAATGAAAAACAATAGTCTTCCTCAAGGCTGAGGCAATTTCCTTGCCAAATTTTGTCAAAAGCATTTCATCGTAAAAAAATTAGAAAAGATTTTAATGTTGGATAAGATAAGATGAATATTATAAACTTGTTGTTGCTTTTCTTCTCATGTCAGCCATATCAAAAGTTAATTCCAACATCAACATAATATATAGATCTGGGTGCAACTTAGAAAGTCTAAGCTTTTTGGTAGGGACTGAAAAAAAATATAGAACATGGTAAAAACCAATGAATTCTACATATTTGTTTAATAAATCCAATTTTCAATTTTTACTTTGAGGCTAGTTTGTGAACTCTTCATTTTCATATTAGAAAAAGGTTCATTTTATGGTAAGAAAATATCACAATAAATTATAATGTATCGAACAAAACGAGTCCAATGTCGATATCATTATTGGGTCTAAATATATAAAAAATAAACATTGATATCCATGAATTTTGAAATATATAAATATTTAAAAAAAATCGACCGACGTTATTAGTTGGTGCACTGAAAAATACAAAATAATATTAAGTCTATTGGTGATGTTACTTTTGAAGTTGTGCAGTTGCAGTAAGATTGATAACTTTTGGCACCAACTTTACTTTAAGTACCAGCACCAGTAGAATTAATATTATTTTGTATTTTTCAGTGCATCAGCTAATAACGTGGCTCCAATTTTTTTTTATTTCACACTTTTGAGTGTTACATAAGTCTTCTCCTATTATCCACGTATATTCTTTGCTTATAGTTATTATTATTGAGATCTCAAAAAATCGCTGCGGAAATACGCAAAAGTATTTTAGATGTTACCACCGCTGTAACTCGGAAACCATAATTCTAAGGAAAAAATGTTGCAATAAATAATTAGGTCTTTCATGTAGTATCTACAGATTTTCAATTTTCTCTCCACATAGCAAAAATACACATATTTAAGAATTTAACATGCCTCTAACTCGGAAACCAAAACTCTTTTGAAAAAAATTTCAATTTAAACGTTTCCGGATATTGCCCTATCTTTAATTATGCCACCTCAGATTTTCAATTTTCGAGAAGATTTAACCCAACCGCTCCCTTCGGGGGCGGTTTTCGGAGGGAAGGAGATTTTGGATTTGCGTCTTTATGAATATAAGACCATTTCTCACGCCTCCTCTTTCAAATGAATCAAAAATCACCCAAATCCTAGTACGTTTACTTTATAAAACACGCGAACAAACAAAAAGAATGCAGACAGTCGAAAGAAATTCGGATCCATATAGCATTTGTTCCATACTGGGAATATTGTCGTTGATTTATTAAATGGAAATAATAAGATGACTGGATTTTCTTGATCTCCACAAATCACAGCGATAAAATGAAATAAATTTCTGCAGCCCAGCTTGCAAACTGAGTCCGCTCTTGTATGTGCTGCTTGTTGGCAAGGCGGAGCCCTCCTGTGCACAAAACACAAAGCCTTCCGCCATCATCGGATGAGCGAATGAATAATAATCAGGAGGAGAAGTTTAAGAGTTGTTTTCTTTTTGAAGGCGACGGCGCTTCCCGCGGCTCCCATCAGCTTTATCACGTAATGACGCCGACGACGAGGGCGTCGTTAGCTGCCGTCCCGGAAAATTCCCTAATGTTCGTCGAAGCGTCGGGTTTTAATTCCAGAAAGGAGCGCAAACCTCTCTTTGCCTTTTCTCTATGTACACGTAGGTACATGCTTATATATACATATATAATATGTAGATGGGATGCGCGGGCTTTATTCAATGTGCAGGAATTTGTCGAGCGAGAGAACTTTTATGATGGATATTCAAAATTCGAATTCATTGAATTTTACAAATATGAAATTCGGTGAGATGAGTATATGAGTTGAAAAACTTTTTCTTACTTCAAGGATTACTCTTCTGATCATAAACATAGGAAACTGAAGAAGCGCTAGAAATATTTTCCAGAAAGACTACTTAGGTACTGCCATCACAAATATTAATGGAGAAAGCAACATAACAGTGTCCCATAATTGAGTTAACTCGACTTAATTCGTGTAGCTCCCAGATGAGCATAGGGCATCCAATAAATATCTCTATCTAGTTTTTTTTTTCATTGGCTGGGCTCTTAACTTTCTTCCACGTGTTCTCCTTCAACGATGTGTCTTTCGGTTTTCATTTTCCAATCCAATCGTAGTGTATGGCCGATCCACAGCCAATTTCTCTATTTTATTTCTTGATCAGGTCGTTGGTTATTATGTTCTCATAGATCTGTGTTTGCTATAACGTCCCGCCACCTGCCATCATAATTATAATACGTCGAAATCATCTGTTTGTGAACATTTATTCGGTGACTTGCTTGTTGACATTCCTTGATCTGTCGAGAATGACTGACTGTTGTTCATCGTTTCCTTTCAAAAAGACGAAGATTTTTTTTCTTATGTAATTTTGTTATTACAAGTTACTGAAAAAGATGAAAAAATAAGTGATTTCTGTGAAACAGTTTAGTGGAAATCGAACCTACGGCCCAGCATATATGAAGTGCGCACCTGTATCAACTGGGTAACTCCCGTGGGAAAAAAGTATGGAGAAGATTAGAAATAGTATGATGAAATCAAGAATGCGAAAAGACTGAGTTGTATTGAAAATAGAGAGCTGGAAGAGGACAAGGAGTTTGCTGGGTAATTATAAGAAGATAGAAGACTTTTGGCAACAATCTTGTTGCAGTACCAGTTAGATAAATATTATTTTGTATTTTCAATACACAATCAGATGAAATCTGTCTTAGTTTTTTTGAATATTTAATATTTCTGAGTAGTTCATAGTATCATCATGTACTTTCTTGGTTTTACCCTAACTTGGGAAATTTGATTTTCTTCTAAAAAGTTTTGAATGTTGCCGGTATTGACGTTTTCCTTAATACTCCCACACTCCTCAATATATTTTATTATTCAACATGTATGAACAAAAAGTGACCTAAGTATTAAGAAGAAAGCTGAACCCTCTTCCAAAAGCTATATTTCCATGAAATTCACCTTAAAAGCAAGTGTACCTACAATCGAAATCTCTTCCTTTTGTAAAGTCGATCGAAAAATAATTTAAGTTGCATGCAGAAATAGATCTGGCATCAAAGGGTTTTAATATGAATCCATGAACTTCAAGAATTCCCATTTGTTCAAGTCTGCCAAGTCGAGCAGATAGATATATACAATGCGATGTAAGCTTTTTAATTTATCTATTTAAGTAACTAAATATAATTTTACAATCTAGGCAATTTTTAGAGCCTCCCTTAAAATTCTTGCAAAAATATTGCTTTTGTAAACGTTAGATATACCCCAATAAAATCCAAATTGTTCATTATGTTATCAGTAATCATTTAGTAGCTCTGGGTGCGTACTAAAGTTTCACAGAGCTTTTTAATTGATTCATAAAGTCGTCATTTCCTGTCAAATATTTTAAATTATCTATCGCATTCACAGCTTTGTAACATCTTACCTAAAGATATATATTGTTTTGTGACTATTCAAGAAAATTTGACTCACCATCTTTGTTCATTCCCATGGCGAGGCATTTCTTCAAACGGCAAGCTTGGCACTGGTTCCTGTGTGCTTTGTCCACTATGCACCGGCCAGTTCCAGCCTGACATCTGGAAAAATAATTTAACATTCTTTGAACATAATGTATTACCTACAAAATATCAGAAATACCACTATTATCATAAATTTTACATTACTATATTGTAGCGTGACTCGGTTCGCCAATTGAGAAGCAAACAATCGGTGACTTGAATAGAATTTATTTAATTATTTAAATTACGTAAATTCAACACTTTAACAAACTAATCTGTGCGTAATAATTTCCTACACTTCCATACTTGACCCCTTGATATGCCGGTAGTTTCAAGAATTGAAATTTTTTAGTGACAAAATTGAAGAAGAGATTATTTCGAACAGCGTTTGAATTTTATTTCATTTCTCCAAAAAATACATATTTCCATGTTACAACTCTAGAAAAGTGCAATAATGTCAGATTGTTACCGCCATATTATTGTGCAATCTCTGAATATAAGGGTACGTTCAACAATTTTCATAACTAATGAAACATTCAACAATATTCAATATTCTTGACAAAATATCGGACCTATCATATCATATTCATAAACATTAGTCTTTATTCCAATATGAAGTTGATTTCCGCCTCAGAACTTTACCTCGACAGCACATTTTTGACCGACGAACCCCGAACAGTGAAGGTATACAATTCCACTGTCTGCTTCTTGTTTTTTTTTGAAATTAAAGATAACAACATTTTCGGAAACATTAAACGAACATTCTCTCAAAAGAGTTAGGGTTCTCGAGTTAATCTAATGTTAAAATTTCACATATGTGTATCTTCGCTATGTGGAGGGGGCGATTTCTTTCGAAAATTGAAAATCTGAAGGTACCACATGAAAGACAAGAATATTTGTAGCAACATTTATGATGAACATTTTTTCTTAAAGTTACGGTTTTCGAGTTACTGCGGTGGTAAAATGCTGTTTTTCAAAGATTCTCGTTCTAGCTGGTAATAGAGACCTCAAAGCAGTATGTTTTAGACAATTTTGACCAAAATCGCTAGATCCAATTTTGGGCCACAGTTAGCAAAACACTTTTTTCAGCTATTGCCTAGTAACCGATACCAGTAGGATGCCAAATTTGTGTCTTACCGGAAAGCAATATCAATACTCTACAAAAAAAAAAAAATAGAAAGCAACAGCATCGATCCATTCGTTCTCAAAATAATCTTGGCACAGATCGACAGAAAGACAGAACACTGGCTGAAAATATCTTTATTTGTAGCCTGGCCTCTGCAACATGAACATTGTTGCCACTCTTTAACTTTATCTGTAATAATTTTTAGTGTAATTTAGAAATTTGTGTTGTTATTCAACATAGGAAAGTTGAAATACAATTTAAGCCCCGAAATTTGCCTGAAACTGGATGGACTTAAAAAGCTCAAAGGTCAAGTCCGTCAAGTCAATAACACGCTGGCAACGTTGAGCTCCATAAGAGTCCACACTGTATTCTCATCTTGAAACGTACTATAGGCTACTTAGGGTAGCTGTGGTAAAAACTAGAGTGAACAAATTTTGCAAATCATAGGAGATTTGTTTTTTGATTATAGAACTGGTTATAAATTAAACTGATCTCAGTTAGTCAGAACTAAATACTTTCTCGTCGAATATAATCCAACCCAAGAACACGTGCCACATCATCCGTCGACACATAATAACATAATATTATTACATTATCCACAAATTCTAATTCCATCATGCTATCTCGGCATTATCCTTCGACAACAACTACTACTGGACACAACAATTATCCGTGATACTCTCACTCTCTTTCTCTCTCTCTCTGGGCACATCAGCAGCAGGGGGGTGGGGG
Organism: Crioceris asparagi; assembly: GCA_958507055.1. Lineage (NCBI taxonomy): Eukaryota > Metazoa > Arthropoda > Insecta > Coleoptera > Chrysomelidae > Crioceris > Crioceris asparagi. The sequence continues at coordinate 2,099,773 of OY293829.1, forward strand.
GCCACATCATCACAAATCGATCGGACAGTAGAGGAGTGTAGAGGCCAAGCCAACTCGATTCCCGTATAACCAGATTAAGGGGACACATTCAAAGAGGCATAGTGCGCGGCGTTGCACACATCCGCGGCGGATTACCAGGGAGTCCCTTAATTGATTGGGGCCCCGATTGCTTTTCGAACCACAATAAATATAATAGTGAGTGCAGCGCCCCCTGATGTTGGTATACTTCAGTGGGAATGCGGAGAACATGACGATAACAAGTTGTTTTGACAAAGTCGGTTTTTTGTTAGATACTCGTGGTTTAAATAAATGCATATTACATATCTAATCCAGTCCAATCAACTTGTTTTTGATTTAAGCATACTTGTCATAGCACAAAGTTGGGTATTTTGGGCACTATACGGTTCTGATGTAATTTTAAAAACTTACTTTTTTGCTATACATTTCTAACAGTTCATGGGAATGAATAGAAGAAATTTGGTAAGGTGATATTTTTAAACAGGACTTTTATTTTAATTTCTAATTTTCTAAGTTAATGGATCGAAAATAATTTAGGTATAGAATTTCGAACAAGTATTTTTTCTTCTACAAAACAGGTATTATTGATAATATAGGATAACCCTGATAAGATTTGTACAGTTTTTATTTCAATAATTTTCCTTAGGTTAGGTTAGGTTCGGTTCAATAAAAATAAATAGTTGGAAAATATATGCAAATAAATAAATCATTGAAGAAAGAAGTCCATTTCTCAAATTGGAGAGGAAATATTTGAAGGAAAATTGAACTTAAAGTCTTCTCCACATTTTATAATGTTGCAAAATTAGTAAGAAATTAGGGGAGAGAGACATGTTTCGAGTTTATATATAAACTCATCTTCAGTCGGTTCAATTCAGTTCTAAGAAGTCCAAAATACAGGATAAATGCATGTGGGCCCATCTAAGGTGGATATTGATGATTTTCAAATGTCAAATTCTTTCAACACGCTAATCAAGCAACATTAGACTGAAATTACAAGGTGCTCCTGCTGCGTCGTAAAATAACATCATTGGATATCTGATTCAACAAAGAATATTTGATATTTGCACAGGAATCTCACCCTCAAATCCGTTTCAGTACATACCCTTTGCTTCTTCTCCTGCTGCCAAGAAAACTCTTTCAGTTGGACAAACTACTTGAATGAAACAAGAAATCACAGCCCTTTATGTTAAATTGAACACCATCAACAAACAACTTGAATGACTCTACATGCATTCAGGTATCCTGTGCTTTGGACTTCTTAGAAACTGAACTCGCTTCACAAAAGTCTGTTAGGTTAGACTTGGTTGAATATGAAGATTAGTTATACCTTGTTACCCCGGACTGAAGATGGATTTATATAAACTCGAAACCTCGAAACATGTCTCTCCCTCTAAATTTTTTACTTTCATTTTTGCATCATTAATTTTGGGGGGAAAATAAATTTTAATAAATAAATGGAGAATATTTTTGGGCGCTATCTACTTTGTCACAGTTGCCACGAGATGGCGCTGCAGAGCACCAACTTCTACACCGTTCAAGTGATTGACATCAGCGTATGCGAAAGTTTTAATGCTATCAACTTTGTTGCAGCTAGATGGCGCTACAGTGCTTCATCTTTTAACCGATCCCTATTAGAATTGATATAAATATGAGAGAGGAAAATGTTTGCCGGGTTCCACTAGGGCTATTTAAAATAAAACATCACCAAAACGGCATTTTTTTGAGATACGAGTCGGTCAAAGAAATGTATAGTAAACTGTTTTCCATTTATGTTTATAGGCCGATAACCTCAGATTATCAAGTAATAATTGAACTAAATTGTTAGTTCACTGACAATGTGATTCTTAAGAGGAATCTCATAGGGGCAGAAGCAAGGTATTGTGCAAATGGCAACAAGGTAACCAAGTTTGCCTCATATGGATGCCAGGGCACAAGAACATTTAGGGCAAGGTGACTCTCTGGTTAGAAAAGGCTTAGAAAGTCTTCCAATAGGACCCGAGCCATTCTGTGGACATGCAAAACAATATGTCAAAACAGAAACAAAAAAATGGGAATCAAGGCTGAAAACCAAAACTAGACCTAGAGCAAGCCAGTCAAGATTTCATTACAAAAATGACATTCTTCTATCTCTAAGAACAATCAAAATTCCCCACAAATAATAAACCTCTTGTTTCTGTTCCCAATTATTTATTTCATATTTGAACATTCAATTGAACAGAACATTCTGCTCTCAGTTTCGTATCACGCCATTTGATAAATTAAATTTCATCTATATATTTCACACACAAAAGGTTATTTCTTTTCAATGCACGATCGCTTGCCTTTCCATCGAAAGCTGTGCCATATATAGCTACTACCACCATCCAATTGCGATAGACTTTCGGCACACCGAAGGGATAGGAATAAAAGGAATGGAAAAAGACAGGTCGATTCTGTTTCGCAAAAGAGAGACCTCCTCCTGCGTGTAGGCTCTATATCTATACATATAGAGATAGAGTCGTGAGCCCGGGTATAAGAGGGATGCTACACATCTTCCCAAATCCCTTCGGTGCCCGAGTGGAAGCTTTCCCATTTTTCCCATCTGCTGCTTAGCTTTGCCTTTAGCAGTTCACTTTCCGTTTATAGTTCATGAGATTTTCCATCGGCGCACAGGCACGTACCGAAAAGAATTCCCGCAAAAGTTTGGTCAATATGTGGATGGAACCCGTTCAAAAAAATATTTTGAGCTTAAAAATGTAATTTTTTAAGGAAAAAAGAAACACTGAATTTTTCCTTTGATTCAAGTTCTCACCAAACTTCCTTTCTATCCAATGACGTAGAAATTAGATAATTTTGTTCTGCAAAATTTCAGAGAAATTGATATACAATTTATAAGGAAACATTTATGAATATGGGGCCATTTCTCAAGTGTGCTATTTCAAATCAATCAAAAATCCTCATAATCGGAGTAAGTTTACTATCCAAAACGCCCACACAAACCAGAAAAAAAGCAGACAGTCGGATTGTATACTATATATTGTATAATTTGGGATCTAGATCACTGCATAGACCAATGACGTAGGAAATGACGAAAGTTCCTTCTATTGGTCTCTTTGGGTAAGGAAAGTTTCTTACATACTTTGCGATTGCGGATCCCTCGACCGTAAAAGTTCAACAAATATTTGGGTTACCACAAGGTGACCCAGAATCTCTAAGGTCATACCCAGCAAAATAATTATATAGGCTTGTAAAAGATACAGTTATTCTAGATTGGCTACTTTAAAGATCGCAGTCTGAGGCACTGGACTCGGTCAGAATCTGCGATACAATGGTCCAACTGGAGACCAGTAATGGTCAGACAAACCTTGACGGGTGGAGAGTTTACTGAGTATATGGAATATGAACTGGACAGCCTCACACTTTCGAGTGGGGAGGGTCCACTTGTCCATAAGGAGGATTTCCTCCACCTCGCGCAAACAAAAAGGAACATAAAATCTACTGTTATTTCTAATAAATTAATAATTTTTAATAAATTTATCAGTTTACTGCAGTTTTAATTATATTCCGCAGGTTCATCTAGCAATTCTATCCTGCAATTTAAATAAATTCATTATTCACTGCCTGAAGATAAGCTTATGACCTTATTTATAAGCAATCAGATGAACAGGGTGAGCTAAACTGGTCAAATAAACAAAACCTTTAAAGGTATTCAAGACTTCTTCAAAAGTTCCAAGAATTATTAGGACCATCTTGTACAGGTTTTGCATATTTAATTAGGGTTTATTATTCCCTATCATTTTTAAACGGACTTTAGCTAACAACACTCTCGAACAAGTCATTTTTAACAAAAAAAAACAAAATCCCTCAGTTTGTTTGGCAGCTACAATACCATAGACATCCTCACAGATACACACCTTCAACTTATAACAACCCTTTGCGTCGGGGGCTATAAAATAGATAATTATAGATATTGCTCCCTAAGTCTACATATAGATCCGATTTATGAATCCGACATGAACCAAGAAATGATTGGTGTAACTATTTCATGATTGTCAGTTTCGCCGCTGCTTTCACGTGTTCACCTACCTTTATCTATTTATTTACTTTTTTTCTCACAATATATACCTGATTTGGAAATTTTGATTTGAAATATTTCACCCCAGTATCTACTGCTCACTTGCGGCATAAACTACTGCATACTACTAGACACTCCCAAGAGACCAAAAACCCGCTTGGCTTGGAGATCAATGGTCTGTATGAAATTGGGGGCGGCTATGGCGGTCGCGATCAGCGGTGTGTGTTTGTTGTTGTTCCTCACCATTGGCGTAATTGATGCCACAATTATGGCAAACTGTTGGTCATTTTCGATGCTGGCAAGTTAGGGGGGTATATTTTTATTATTGCACTTAAATTCATTGATATTCGCTGGTAGTTTTGAAGTTCTGCAGTTATAGACAGTTGGAAGACTTTTGGCAACAAGTTTAAAAGAATCATTAGAATTCATACTTTTTTATATATTTATTTAACATTTTTGAGTGTCTCATTAGTTATCAGAATTATTAGAAGATCATTTATTATATACATTGATTTCAGAAATAAAGCGATCACTATCTTGTACATTTAAAAATTTGCGAAAATGTTTCATTAATCAAGACGAATGATTTTTTTAAATTTCTGGGTATTTTTTGAAAGAATCTAGGACTATCTTTCTGTACTCCTCCAGCCTTTAAAAATGCGACCTCTACCTGATTCACAAAAATCAAGACTCCCGGAGTTGTAGATACAATTTTGTGCATCTATGTTTTCGTTTTTTATGATTCTTTTTCACTTGTTTTGTCGAGAGTTGGATAATGATATTGAAATCTTCATAATGCAAGATACCTTTTCTGCTAAAAAATCCCCAGATGGAGTTAAGGGAGCCTTATTTTGAAGATTGGAGATTATGTATAGAAGCGTTTCCAGACATTCAACACTTTCTGATTATCAGTCAACTATTTTGATCAATATTCAAATTGGTAGGTAGTTTGTTTAGGCACAAAAACTAGAACAGACTTTATTAAATTGTGGACTGAAGAAGTCAAAATAATATTAATTATATTGGTGCTTCATTTGAAGAAACCGCTGTGTCGGTGGAACACGTGTCATGTTGACAATATTTTTGTGAAAATCTAAACCAGTGTGTTTTATTTCTAATTCCATGATAATTAGAGGCAAGAACACAATAACCTTTGTTTTTGTTTTATTACTTTTAATCTGTGTTGTCATTTTGAATGAGATACTTAATGTTTAAACTCAATATTTTCCAAAAGTCTATAAGAAATATTTTCTCTTGGTTGTAAAGTAAGCCTATTGACTTATATTGGAGTGGTTTTTAAAAATGACATTAGTATTAGGTACTTCCTAGATGCCCCTTCTATAAAATAATTCCTGCACAAATATGATGTGGTCGACGCCACTGAATTTAATAGGGGGCATCAGGTGGCAAAACGGTATCGCGACACTTGCCATTCTGGTATATTTAAATCCTCCCCAAATGGTATTAGAGCAAGGCAGACGCACCGCGTCTGTGTGCTGGGCTGTGTTACAACACATGATTGAATGCTTTTTTTCTATCCACCGATGTATCAATTTCTGTGATAGTTTTTTGATGGGGCAGCTCGTTGCGGCTGGAAATATGGCGCCGCTGCTCTCGATAAATCCATATATATATATATATATATATATATATATATATATATATATATATATATATATATATATATCCATATAATCCAAATCATGATTGATAATATCCATCATTGAATCGAAGATCTTCAAGGTTTTTAATTTATTATGAACTAGCTGACCCGACAGAAATTATCTTGGCTTTCTAAATTTTCACCCATGACAACAATAGCAACTTCATCAATTGTTGCCGTATTATAGCGTCTTGCGTGTTGTCCTGCAGGCGTCTTATCGGCTTTGCTGACAATTTTGTGGTAATCAGATGGCATGCGGTTTAATGCAGTCTTGAATAATACAATCAATTCGTTGTCTGATGGAAAAACATTTGAAGTTGCTCCACACTTGGTCTGTTCACCTATTTATTGTGTGCATAACGCTGATCGACTTATTTTGCTGAATCGCCAATGACATAAATTTGCCAAAATTGTACCACCATGTGACTTTCAAGATACTTTGTCAGCACTGCCATTCGCCCATCAACTTTTGACTGGCTGCTTTTGGTTATTCACCTGGCTACAAACCTACTGTACGCTACTTTAATTGATAATATGATTTCAATTGAAAATTACCAACTTATTCAGGCACGTGGTGGTAAAAGTTTATTGTTTTAAAATATAGTTACCTTGAAAGTTAGCATAAAATTGTCTTGAATAACTTTTGTTACGCCAAATGACTTCATTTGAAAACAATTATTCTATTCCTGTATATGAGTTAAAAATATATAGAATCTGTCCCATTTCCGTAAACCAGTGAAAGCAGAGGCTCTGGTGGCAGAACCAATGGCGTCAATTTGACTTTACCGCTCTCGCAACACAATCCAGGGGCTTCATTCTTTCAATATTAGGTGTGATTGATTTAAACCTACCGAGATGAATAAACAATTCTCAAAAACTCACTGTATAATAAATTGAAAAGAAACTATTCTTTATCAACCGATCCATCTATGTGTTAAACGATATTTGTAGCGCGCGTTCTGTCAATTGCTGGCAGTTATTTCAAACAACTGACAGTTGTCAAACAACTGTATGTACTGTATGTAAAATTAATATTGTCTTTAAGTTTTCATAAATGTTCTTAAATTTTCTAATGTTCCGCTCAATTTTCTTATTTTTTTCGTTCATAAGAACCTTCTTCTGATAATAATGAACACAACAAAAAAAGAATTAGCGAAATCGGTTTAGCTGCTCTCGAGATTTGCGCTTAGCAACACATTGAGCGATTCTTTTTTTATTATAGATATCCTGATGATTTCTCGTCGATGAAAATCCTTATTTAAAAAGGACATATTATAGTCGAGTTTGGAAATTTGAGACACTAAATTCTCTAGACTGTTGGTGACGTTTTATTGTTAATTCTGGGTCTTCCTATGACTATTTAATCATTAAAATAGGAAATAATAATAAAATAGTAGATGATAGCATATGTAGTATAATCATCATCCTTTTAACACTTTCAAATATCTCGGAACTTACTGCCTAAAATTTTCGAAATCAACTATAGATTTGAATAATAATTTATATTCTTCTGCTAGAAGTGGTTCCCTGCGATGGCATTCCTCTATGGATATTGATATTCTACTTAACTTCTCCTAGTAGTATTTCATTCATCCAGTTTATATATTATGGTTAGTTGTCCTACCGGCTTCTTCCGAAAATGGTAAATGTCGAAATCAAGAGAAACCGGGGTCCAATGTAGGTTTTCCCTATTTATTTATGAACAACTCTAGATTCTACAATGGACCAACTAGCTTAACTGTCGCTGGTGACTAGATTTGGTCAGGCAAACCTAAACGAGTGGAGGTTGGATGGAGTGACTCTGCCAGATTTAGATATGTAAAGCTGTGTCGATGAAAGGTTACAGTCAGTTTATAAAAGTCAATCCGTCTATAAAAGTGGTATTGAAAAGTCTTTGGAAGCAAAGTGCGAATTTTGGAGTGATTTACGCAAGTGAAACCCCCCACAACGTTTAGCAAAGGGTTAAACGTTACAATTGGTGTCAGAAGTGGGATCCGTCGCGTTTTTCTGAGTTATATAGTGAATACCAGATCAAAAGACTCGACGAAATGGCAACTATTGCAGATGTGATCGAGTTCCTTATAGAGTGTAGAGTGGATCAGGCAAGATATAGACTACAAAAACAGAAATTGGGCCTGAAATAGACTAGAGTAAAAAAGAAACAATTAGACAGGAAGAACAAAACCGAATAAATCTACTAAGTCTAGAACTAATTATAATGAAATACATTTCATCTAGTAATATGTTTCCTGTGATTTTTCTATGAGAAGAAAAGCGTTCATGAAACTCAGAAGCTGGAATAGAACTATTATTTTGGTCTGAATATTATTAATTCATTCAAGTGCCATATTGGGATAGATGACATGAAGTATTTGTATTAAAAGCTTGACTGGACATGAGGAAGATTAACATATTTGAACATGTAGAAATTTGAGTACAACACCATTTTTGTTATTCTTGAAAAAGAAAACGAATCAAGAAAAACTTTCACAAAGTATATCGAAGTAATGGCTTTCTCCTTCATAAATGCGACTCTGCCTGTTCTTACGCGCGACCAAAGAAAATGAGTTGACTAAAAAAAAAAGCGAAAAACCAGCACAGCTACAACATTTCGCTGTTACTAAGAAACAATAAAACAAGCCACCACCGAGAGCCGGCTGGCGGCTTGTAGCGACACATAAAAGAGTTTTCCCGGAACGACGTAACTTTAATTGAATTTTGGAAAGGGATTTATTTTTGCGATTCTTTTGGTAATACTTTATGATTGCTGGCATGGAAAATTTCCATCTGAATGATGCTTTGAAAAAGGAAAGAGAAAAGATACTCAAGGAGAGGGCAGAATATATTTATTTATGCGTGGCTCTCTCTTCGCGAAGACCTAGATTAGGGGGGTAGGTATTGGGTGGGTGCAGGCGGCGGCGAAGGCGTAGCAGGGAATCCTCCGGGGGTTGGGGAGGTGATTTGAAAAATTGAGATTTACTCTCGGGACCATTTCAAAGTCAATGATTAATATGTTTTTTTTACTGTGATTCAAGCGATGTTGCGCTATTTCGCCAAAAAGAATCATATCTACGCGTAACTTTTTCCCACTTAGAAATTAATAACTAGTAGACCCCGGCCACCGAAAATTGTGGTAGAAACTTTAATTCAGAGAAAGTGCGTGGTACATGCATGACATTGGGAGTCAAATAGCCCCCATGTTTTGTGAATATTTTGGTTTTTTATTTACATTGATCCTACTTCAGATGCATAAAAAGAAGGTCATGTAATACTGAAATGTTCGCCTATGGCAGCAGACCAAACTTGAAAAACAAAATCTCGAAAAGTAGATTTTGATTGAATTTTATCAAATATATTTTGAAGTTATAGATATAATCTATCCCAACAACTTTTACAAACACTTCTCCCTAGAAGTAATAATAGATGAAATAATAGCAATTAAAAATCGTGAAATTTATATATGTTACCGGATTTTTTAATTTCTGTCAATATATGTGGTTTCAGAAATTTCCTAGATAAGATTTGAAAGGGGCCAGATATTTCCAGGATATTTGATGGGAATTAGAGTGAACATTTTATACCTGTTGTTTTAAACCAATCAGATGCTTTGATTTTGACAGGTTGTTACGACGACAACAAAAACTTTTCGAAAAAAAAATCGATAACAAAAATAATAACTGATAATTTCCCTCGCTTGACAGCTGTCACGTGCATATGCCAGAATAACAAGTGTATAGATTATTTTTGACAAATATCCATTCATAAACTGTCAAAAGTCGTATTTACTTTATTGGTATAAAATTTTCATACCGAATTTCCCGCGAGCTTGTTCTCCGTGCTTTTTTTTCAGTTGCGAATTTTTTTAAGAAAATTTCCCGAGGTTGGGAAAACTTTCAAAAAACTGTACCTCGACAATTTTTTCGGAAATTAAGCTCTAGGGAGATTATAACTAATAAAATCCAAATGCTTAGAAAATAGATAGTTGAGAAAAGAAGAAAATAAACTATACTTATTTTGGAAAAAATCTTATTAATCCACAGTTTATTTTATGTTTATTGGCGGAATCTGGCTCATTTCTTCGATAAAAGAAATTTATTGAACCATAACGCAACTTCAATTTCTATCAACTATTGATTGATTTTGTTTTGAACATTTAAAGAAGGTCTCTGGAAATAAAAAAAACTTTAATATTGGAAAAACGAGCAAGAAAATTATTTCTTGAAGATTGGCCTGTAAAAATAAACAAAAAGATATATATTTTCATATTTTAAGTAAATAGTACCTACATATATGGTACAATCCAAAAGCTATATGACAGACGATCTGTCAAAATTAGGTCTCACATTTCTCGGAAATATCTATTATTTCTGAAATGTTTAAATATCGAGCGATCCAAAAAAATCTCATTCGCAGTAGGCCTTTGAAAATGAGAACATGTCTTTGCTAAACACCGATAGGAAGCTAAATGTGACAACTGATATTTCAATGAATATAAATGCAATTGCTGATGATACAAGTAAAGACATGTTCACAGTTTCAAAGGCCTAATACTGGGGATGAGTTTTTTTTTTGAATCGCTCGATATAAATTATTTCATTTTTCATAACTTCAAAGAGTTGTACTCCATTATCAGCATATTTACATTTTTTTATTATTTTCACACGAAGATAAACTTTTTTCATTTTGGAATGCGTTTTAATTTGATTAAATTTACCAATCGATTTCATAATCCAAGTGCACATTATCTTATAATTTATCCCTCCTCTTTCGAAGTATTGCCACCAGGTGGTGTATGCCGCCTATATTTGACG